>JANZXR010011232.1:0-16272 GCA_027575705.1 Erythroxylum echinodendron
AAAGAGGAAGAATTTGGTTTTAAAAATCTTGTAATTTTACAATTATTGCTTTAATTATTCAATTGATATGATGCCATATGGAGTATTATAGTGATCGCACGGAGCGCTCCCTTATTTTAGGATATGTATCGGAATGACCTACGAGCGTCCCGGTGCGTACCCTAGGGTAATGGGGTGTTACAATGTCAGTGTCATAACCCTGAGGGGTGGAAAGGAGATTGAGGGTCTTAAGAAAACCCCATCAAAGATCACAACTAAGGAAGAGATTGAGAAGGAATTAGAAAAGGTAAAAAATCCATCATCAAGTACGAAGGTAAATTTCGAAAGTCTTAATATCATTAAAACTAACTCTCTACCTTTTTCGAGCAGATTGATAAGACTAAACAAGGAGGAGAAGGACAAAGAGATATTGGAGACTTTCTGAAAGGTGGAAGTCAACATACAGTTACTCAAGGAAATCAAGCAAGTTCTAAGGTATGCCAAATTTCTCAAAGAACTTTGTACACATAAGAGGAGACCAAAGAATATGCCTCCAAAATGCCAGGATCCAAGTATGTTTACATTTCTTCATCTATGACACTTTCTTTTACCTTTCAACGTTGAAACTTGCTGTCATCTTTCAATTGCTACTTCCATTTTATTGTCTTCATCATCTTGCCACGAGAAAACCTAAAGTATCCCACCTCCATGTTGATGATTGTGAGCATAAAGAATTAGGGTTTCTTGGATATTTTGAAGAAGCTTAGAGTAAATCAAGTAAGTAACATATTAATGCTCATGGGTAGTTACAAATGAAACTAATATGGTGATTATTTTGATATCAAATGATTATGAGAATAATGATCGATATATGTGCATTGTGGATGAAGAATGAGAATATTGATGTCTTGTTTCTGTGTTATAGGGATGTTTCAGGATATATTTATAGTGTAAATGATGTATGAAAATGATAAAATATGTTAACCAATAAATGGATATATTTATGACTAGTTTTGTGTTTATGATTAACAATAGATTATAAGTTATAGTAAAGATGTTTTAAGATAAAATGGGTATGGAAATAGTGTTTGAATGAGTGTTGAAAGTTGAAAAATGAAGAGATGTGATTATGTCCAATTTTTGTGTTGATAATGAAGGTAGGGAATTGATGAATAAATGCATGTGATTGTGTTTTTCTCAAGAGTTGAAAGTTAATGAATGATAGATGATATGTTTTGTCTTAGTATGATTAATGAACCTTAAGTAAGAGTTGCCTTAATAATGATATTGAGATAGAAATGAGGTGAGAATGAAGAGGAGAATGAAGTAGAAATGATTAACCTTAAATGAGATGTCTTAAATATAATAAGGTGAAAGTTAGAAATGCATGCATGATAGGATTTCAAGAATAAATGAGGTTAAGTGAATGATGATGAATCAAATGAGTAGAGTTTTTTAGATTTTAATGCAACTAATATGGTAGTTGAATTAGCATATAATGAAGTTGCATAAATGGAAGTGAATACTGGAAAATTTGGAGTGAAATTGATGTTAGTATATATATGTTGAATTCGTGAGAATGAAGAAAGAAAATGTAGGGCACGATCGTGGCCCTCACCCTACGATCATGGCCTGAAAAATTAGAGGTTCTATTATGATCGTGGCCCTCACCTCACGATCGTAGCTAGTTGCTATGGCTTCTGTCATGATCATAAGAAGGTACCCCATGATTGTGGACTAGTATATGGAGTAAAAAGTTGTCTTTTGAGGGATGTTTGAGCCAACTAATGTTAAGGTACTTCCTTATGATCTATTTAGGCTTCAATGAGGCCTAGATTGGACTTAGTTGATGATGGATTAGATGATTAAAGTGAGTAAAGTGTATTAGGTATTAATGAATGATTGAAAGGTGTTTTTAAATGTTTATGAGATGTGAATTAAGGAAATGTACCCAGGATTGTCATTGAGCATGCATTGTACATGACACATTTACATATGTGCATAAAAGAGTACTTATATGATTATGCAATGTTATAATGTGTGTAAATGTATATTGCTTGATATAGAAGCACCAATAGATTGACAGCACCCATACATTACTGGAACATCGAGGCAATAGCAATTTGGAGTATACTGTGAGTAGCCTAGATGGTCTCACATTGATTAATTGTTTGTTTAAATTTTTGTATTGAATTATTATTAATGTGAATGGGTTGATTCCAAAAATTGATTTTTCAAGGCGTTTGATGCATGAAAATCATATTGGAAGTGCTCATTATATGTGACTTTGACAAAAATAAGTATATTCAACATATTTGATGAATGCCAAACTTAGGTCCGATAAGATGTGAAAGTGAGTGTGCATATTGAAACAAAGTGACTAATTGAACATGTGAGATGCATTCATTACATGAAACGCATGATCAGATAAAAGCAGTTGTAACTGGAGTCGCTAACAAAAAATAGCTTAAAGCTTATAATGTGGTAAGAGCCTCTGGCTCACTATGTATAATGAACTCGGTATCTTTATAGATACGAGATAGTTATTAATGAGCCCAATATCTACAACAAATATATAGTTATTAATGAGCCCAATATCTACAACAAATATGGGACAATAAAAAAGGAACTCAGTTATAACAACGTAATAAATAAAAGTGAGTCTTATGAGCATTGCATATACATTTGATATGTATGATTCAAATGATCGAATAAATTGTTTAAACTATTTTGAATATGAATTATGAAATAAGTGAACATAACTGTTTTGATTCAACATGATGATTAGTGAAGTGATGTGAATTATGTGGCTATATGAATTGTATATGAATTATTGTGTTATGTGATATAAGTGAGCACATCGATGATGGCTTGCTCATTGAGTTTGTAAAACTCATCAAAATTGCAACGTGGCTTTTGAGGTACGAGAGACAAGGGGGACTTAGTTGCTAAGACGCTCTAGAAGGAGAGTAGTTTTGATGATTTTGGATAGAAGAAATGGCTCAAAGGTCGGTTAGCTGAGACTAAAGGACATAGATAGAATTTTTTATAGTTCCTCATTCGTGTAGCATATTCTATAAATAAAGTTGTAAACTCTAATGAGCTTTTGATTCTGTATATATATGGGTTATATATGTAATGCTACGATGTAAATTATGTTTTATGAAATGAAAATAAGGAATTGAGTTTTAGACGTTGAGTATTTCTGTTTTAATTATGATTCCATGTCAAGTGATATGATTGCTCTAATGCAATACTTCCATCAGGCATATGATTGAATGTTTGATGGATGTACGGGCATGTGTCAAATGGGAGTGGGGTACTACAATTTTTGGTATCAGAGCATATTTTGGAATCCATAGGGAGATATTGGAACATTAGACATGAAATATCATGAGAAATGGAGATAGTAATTAAAGTTATTGTCTATTATAGGTCATCTGCCATAGATGACCAAGTGGGACAATCAACTGACCTAAAATTAGTAGGAGCCATTACAGAGTCTTCTGTATGTTGAGATCAGAGAATGCCTCCGAGAATTCCTTAGAGAAAGGAAAGGAGGTATAATAAATTAAGAAAGCAAGGGGCTATGGACTTTTACGGAAGTACAGACCGTGTAGAGGTTAAAGGATGGATAGAAAGAAGGGAGAGATTCAGTGATCAGATGGATTACGAGTCAGACAAGAAGTTTGATTATGTAGTTTCCTTACTGCAAGGTACAGTATACCAATGGTGGAAAACTGTTCCAGGCAGTACCACATGGCCTTACAACTTGAAGTAGGAAGACTTTCTGAAGGTCTTCAAAGAGAATTACATGCCTAAGATCTAGCTAGACAGAAAGATGAAGGAGCTTTTGGATCTAAAGCAGGCAATCTCTTTGTAGCAGCATATGAGATAAAGTTCAATGAACTGATGGGGGTATGCTATTGCCTTGATTCCTATAGAGGAATACAAGTGTACAAGATTCAAAGATGGGCTGAATATGGAAATTCGAAGGAGGCTAGCTAGTACAAACTTGAGTAGTTTCTCTTAGTTGAGAGTAGCCTCGATCTGAATAGAGCAACTGTTGAGAGATGATCAAGGGGAATACAGAGAAAAGTCTATAATGAAGCGGCCTAGTGAATCTCAAGATGGTTCTGACAGAAGGTTTAGTAAGCGCAAAAATAGATCTTTTCGACCATTGGCTAGATCAAGACGGTTAGGGTTTAAACAGAGGGGTAGTTTTGTATAGACTGGTAGAAAAGGAGGTATAGTATCGGAATTGCTACCTAATTGTGAACATTATGGGAAGAAGTACAGTGGTTAATACTGGAAAATTTCTAAAGCTTGCCTTTAATGTGGCTCTTTTAACCATCATATTAGAAACTGTCCCGCTGTTTATGGAGTTTAGTCTGGAAGGAGAGGAGGAGTGGTAACTGAAACAACTATCTAGTAAAGCCGAGCTAGTGGACAGAGAGGCCGTGGTAAAGGCAGAATGAGTTCTAAGAGTCCTATTTTCAAGACTGAGGTGCGAAGCAATCAACTATAATCTTAGGCCAGAGTCTATACAATAACCAGACTGGAGGCTCAAAATTCTCCAGATGTTGTTGCAGGTGTGTTGCATATTTTTACTTATGAATCTTTTATATTTCTAAATCTTGGATCTACGCATTCTTTCATCGTACCGCATCTAGCATCTTGGCTTCATTGTGATAGAGAATTATTGAAACATTGTTCAGAGGTGAGTACACCGATAGGTAGTACTACAGTAATTGGTGAAGTTTATAAAAGGTGTATAATTCGAGTTGATTAGGAATAATTAGAAGTACATCTGATTGTGTTACAATTAAGGGAGATACATATTATTTAAGGCATGGATTGGCTCATTGCTCATAGGGTTATCATGAACTACTACATTAAGTAGCTAATATTAGAATCTCCTAATCAACTGAGAGCAATATTCCAAGGTATTGGTTAAGCAGTGCTAACTAAACTAATCTCATTCATAAGTGCTTTAAGGTTTATGCAAGAAGGAAGTGAGGTTTATCTAGCCTACGTAATCGATACTCGAATTGAGCAAAATGTAAAGGACATTTTTATTGTTAGGAAATTCCTAGATGTATTTTCTACCGAAGTATCTAGCTTACCTCTAGATAAGGAAATAGAGTTTACGATCAACTTAGTTCCAAGTGTTGATCCTATGTCAATTCCTTAATATAGGATGGCACTTATGGAATTAGAGGAGTTGAAGGCTAAATTTCAGGAGTTGTTGGAAAAGGGTTTCATCAGACCTAGTGTATCACCATGGGGAGCCCCAGTTTTGTTTGTGAAGAAGAAAGATGGGACTTTGAGACTGTGCATCAATTATAGGCGGCTGAATTAGGTAACATTGAAGAACAAATACCCATTGCCTAGAATTGATGATTTGCTTGATCAATTATAGGAAGCTTAGACTTTCACTAAGTTGGACTTGAGATATGGGTACTATCATTTGAAAATAACAGAGGTTGACATACTAAAAGGTGCATTCAGAAGTAGGTGTAGGCATTTTGAGTTCTTAGTAATGCCATTTGGGTGGACTAATTGTTGGATCCTGCTTTTACGATTTTTTATCTTTTTATTTTATTTTAATTATTTTATTAAATTATTATGCATGAAAATAGATTAGAATTTATGAATTAGGAATTTTGGAGTTTAATATGATATATTATAAATTTTGTAAGATGATATGAATTAAAAGGAGGAGTTAGTAGGAATTTCATGAATAAGGAAGGGAAAAATTGGAAAATCAAAAAGTTGTCTTAAGATAATAAGACAAAAGAAGAAGGAGTCGTGAGTATTAAGAAAAGAAGAGAAGGAGAGTGTCGTGGAATAACCTAGAAGGAGAGAAGGAGAAAGAAAGAAAGAAAAATAGAAAGAAGAAGAAGGAAAAGCTCAGGTGAGTTCTTTGTCTAGTTTTTCTTGTTTTGATAGATTTAGGAAGTAGAAAAAGTAGGTTTTATGTGAAGAAAATGAAGAAGGAAGTAGAGAAACTAGGTTTTATATGATGAAGATGAAGATGAAGAAAGAAAGAAGAAGAATAAGAGGATGGTATTTTCTTTAGATTTGCATAGATGTTAGGTCTTCTAGTTAGATAGAATCAATAATAAATCAAGCTAAAGTTACTTATGGATAGCATGTAGCTTCATGCATGTGTGTTGATGAAATGAAATATGTTTGTCTTAGGTAATCAAGAATATCGACAACAAGAGCAAGGAGAAGACCAAGCTTGATTTTAGAAAAATATCAAGTTAAATAGGTGGGTAATATATTTATAGTTTTGTGATAATGAGCTAAATTGATTATGTGCATGTATGATGAATATATTGTTTTATTCATTGTGAATGTTGGAAAGATATCCTGTGAATGTATATCGTGTTGCATTGTGAAAATTTTATGACTTTGTGTGAATGCAAAGAAAAGATTTATGAAACATGAAAGCATGAATATAATGTGGAATGTATGAGCATTGTAAAATCTGTTATGTGAGCGAGAGAGAAATCCGTTTCGCTAGTCACATGCACGATGACCTATAGCCTTCTCCAGGATGCCCCCTTGTGGTCACGAGATCCTGAAAAATCAAACTCGTTTCATTTCACAGTGTAAACTTCGATTTCGCCGTTTCGTTCCACGGAACTATCGATCCATTGTGTGTGCATTGCATTTTTGGACTTGTTAAGCTATGATGTATTTTGAATGTTATGATTGACAATAACTTTCAGCCAAAATTGTTTTGTGGTGATGAGTTGTTTTATGGATATTCATTGTGTGGTGTATGGTTCATTAGCACCGACTATAGATATATTAGCCACTGAGCTTTTCAGCTCACCCCAAAATTTTCTACTCCTCAGGTGAAGAATCAGCAGATTATAAGTGATCATTGCAATGTATTTGGCAACCTCCAAGAAATTCAAATTTTTTGTAACTAAGTTAGTGTGGAGCATTTCTAGAAGCATATCTGCATCAACATTTTTGTATATATTTGTAACTATGATACTTTCATGGCAGTGTGAAATGAAGTATGAAATGTGTATTAATTTTGTTGTTGTAAATGAACAGTGAAAATGGATAATGAAAGTTGACAAAAAATGCAGGAATTTTTCTGATATATGTATGGATAGCTAAATATGCAGATTTTACTCCTTTTGTCAAGTTGGCTTATGTTGAATGTTGTGGCATCTTTTGCTGAACTTGGTTAAGATAAATTATGTATCAAAGGAGTTTGATATGTAGGAAATTTAATGTTGGTTTGGGTGCTATAAAATTTGTAGTAGGATTGTTAGTAATCAGATGAGTGAAAACAGGGAATGAATGAAACAGTGACCTGAAACTTTGAAGATTAAACTGCATTGATATAGGCAATCATAATCTTTAAGCAATTAAAACCATCATTGTTGTCTCATATTTAACTCCTTCTGACTCAATAAGTATCTCAAACTTTTATGATCTGTGAATATCTGAAATGTCTCACCGTATAAATAATGTCTTCAAGTTTTTAAAGCAAACACCATTGCGACAACTTCTAAATCATGAACTAGGTAATTAAACTCATGAGACTTTAATTGCCTTGATGCATATGCAATCACTCAGCCATACTACATCATAACAAATCCTAACCTCTAGTATGAAGCATCACTATACACTACATAACCTCAATATCCAGATGGAATTGCCAACACCGGTGCTGTAGTTAATCGATGCTTGAGTTCCCCAAAAGTATTTTGACATTCATCATTCCATCAGAAAGGTACATTCTTTCTCAAAAGCTTTGTCAAAGGGGCTGAGATCAATGAAAACCCCTAGACAAACCTTCGGTAGTATCCTACTAATCCAAGAAAATTTCGGATCTCAGACATATTTCTCGAAGCTTCCCACTTCATCACTTCTTTTAGTTTCTTTGGGTCTACTTATATACCCTGTCCAGATACTATATGACCCAAGAATATTACTTAATCAAGCCAAAATTCACACTTACTGAAGTTGACATACAATTTCTTCTCTCTCATTATCTATAGAACTAAACTTAAATGCTCAAAATGTTCCTCTCTACTTTTCGAATACTCCAAAATATCATTTATGAATGCAATCACAAATGATTTAAATAAAGTTGGAATACTTTATTCATCAATATCATAAATGCTGCCGGAGCATTTGTCAACCCAAAAGGCATCACTAAAAACTCAAAGTGCCTATATCTAGTTATGAATGCACTCTTTGGTACATTAACTTCTGCTATCTTCAGCTGATAGTACCTTGCTCTCAAATCCAGTTTAGTAAATATCTGAGCTCTATGTAATTGATCAAGCAAATGGTCTATTCTCAGTAATGGATACTTATTCTTCTCTATCACCTGATTCAACTGCCTATAGTTAATACACAATCTTAAAGTCCCATCTTTCTTCCTCACAAACAAAATTAGAGCTCCCCAAAGTGACACACTTGGTCTGATACCCTTATCTAACAACTCTTGTAACTGAGCCTTAAGTTCCTTAAGTTTCATAGGTGCTACCCTATATAGAGGAATAGATATAAGAGAAGCACGTGGAACTAAATCAATAGCAAACTTTATATCTCTATCTAGAGGTAAACCAGATAATTCTATGGGAAACACATCTAGGAAACCCCTAACAACAGGAATATCCTGTGCTGTCTACTCAATTAGGGTATCAATCACAAAGGCCAGATAAGTCTCACTTTCACCTTGAATCATTCTCCTAACACTCGTTGATGAAATCAATCTGGCTAGCACTGCTTGATTAACACATTAAAATATCACTTTTGGCTAATTAAGATATTCAAGAATCAACTCCTTAGTGTAGCAATTCATCACAACCCTATCAGCAGTAAGCCAATCCATACCTAAGATAAGATTTATCTTAGTTAACTGCAATACAATCAAATTAGCATCCAATTCTGCCTGATCAACTCGAACAAAACACTCTTTACACACTTCTCCAATCACTACAGTACTACCTATCGGTGAACTTACTTTTAAGCCACATTTCAACATTTCTCTCTCACAATGTAGTTTAGATGCCAAATGCGGTGGATAATTGAATGCGTAAATCCTGGAGCTAAAAATGCAAATACTTTAAATTGAAAGACATTTAACACACCTACGACAACATCTGGGGAGTTTTAAGCCTCCATTATGGTAATAGTATATATTCTGGCTTGAGATTGCAACTGATTACTCCGCACTCAGTCCTAATAGTAGGACCAGCTGAACTACCTCTGCCTCTCTGTCCTGATCCACTAGCTCTACTTTACTAGCAAGTAGTCTCAGTTATTGATCTCCCTTGCACTCCATACTGTACACCAAAAGCCGTAAGATAGTCCCTAATTTGATGCTCGAAAAGCCACAATGAAGACAAGCTCCCAATAACATCCAACATTCCCGACTGTATTTCTTTCTACAGTGTTCACAGCTGGGCATCTGTAGTGTTTGTCTTACTGGACCTGTACCACTATAAATCTGTGCAAAAATGCCTCTCTATCTAAACCCCAACTATCTTGATCTAGTCGGTGGTTGAAATGATCTATTCTGGAGTTTACTAAACCTTCTACCAGCATCAACTTGAAATTCACCCTATCTATTCATTCTGAATTCCTGCCTATATTCTCCTTATCCATCTTTCAATAACTGTTCAATTCTAATTGAGGCAGCTCTCAGCTCAGTAAAATTGCTCAAATTTGTAACAGCTAACCTCGCTCTAATCTTCATATTTAAAATATCCTCAAACTATCTACATTTATCCTTCTTAGTCAGAATCAATGTAGTAGCATATCCTCTTAACTCATTAAATCGTATCTCACATTCGACTATTGTGAGACTTCCCTACTTCAAATCTAGAAACTCCTTCATCTTCTTATCCAGATAAATCTTTAACATATAGTTCTCTTTAAAGACTTTCAGAAAGTCTTCCTATGTTAAACTACAAGGTCAGGTGGTACTGCCGGGGACAGTCTTCCACCATTAATAAGTTAGACCTTGCAGTAACGAGATTGCATAGTCAAACCTCTCATCTAACTTACAGTCCATCTGATAAAAAATCCTTTTTGTTCTATCTAACCATTCTTCTGCCTCAGTAGGGTCTGTGCTTCAGTAAAAGTACATAGCCCCTTGCTTTCTCAGTTTATCATACCACCTTCCTTTGCTCTCAGGAATTCTCTGAGGCATTTAATCAAATCAAGGTACTAGATATTCTCTAATGGCTCCTACAGACTATAGGTCAGTTGATTCTAAAATTTGATCTTTTAAAGTAAATAACCTATAATAAACAATAATTGTGGTCACTATTCGAGTCTCTCACTATATATCATGTTTATATGTTCTTATATATCCCTATGGATGCCAAACCATACTCTGATACTAAAACCTTATAACACCCAACTACCATAGAATATGTCCACGAATATTTAGAGGACATTCAAGAATATACCCTATGAAAGCGGCATGTTAGAGCAATCACATTCAATTATATGGCATCATACATAACATAATTAATCAAAAGAGCAACTCCTCATTTCCATCTATAAAACATAGTTTATGCTGTAGTATTTCACTATAAAATCCATATATATAGTATCAAAAACATACGAGAGTTTAATACTCTTTACAACATGTTCTACATGAAATGAGGACTAAAACAAAATACTCTATCTAAAGTCCTTAATATCAATTGACTGACTTGTGAGCCATTCTTGAGTCCAAAATCGACAGTACTAGACTTCTACTAGTCTCCCTTAAAAACTATGTCTCCCTCGTACTTGAAAATCAACATTTACAATTTTGATGAGTTTTGCAAACTCATTGAGTGAACAATCCTCGATGTGCTCACTCATATCAAACTCAAAGATAGTTGATAATCCAATTCATAGTCAAATCTTATAATCAAATATTGAATATCATTTTACACTTTGATCATCCTTTAATAATTGTAATTTGAATATATTATTTCACATTCATTTCTGTCATTCATATAACACATATCAATTTGTATATGCAAATGCACACGTGACTCCACTTTCATTGTTACTTTGTTATGACCGAGCGCCTTTTTATTGTCCCGTATCCATTGTGGATACCGGGCTCATTAATAACTGTTCCGTACCTATTGTAGATACCAGGCTCATTTTAATATTGAGCCTGTGGCTCTTTATGTGCATTTTTTAGCTTAAAGTTCTTTTTCACTCGTCATTCTGATCACAACTCCTTTATTTGATCATGCATATCAATATGGTGAATTGCATCATTTCTCATTATATGCAATAAATCACTTTCATTCATTTAACATAGTCATTTTCACATTTTCATCGGATCTAAGTCCAGAATTCAACATTTTGTTGAGTACACATATTTCTTTCATATTCATATTCAATTAAGAACACTCCAATATAATCTCGATCATCAAACTCCTCATACCATCAATGTCCAGAATTATCACAATCACACCATATACAATTCAATAATTGCATTTTATGCAGAAACAAATCAATCATAGTGAGAAACATCTAGGTTGACTTACAGTACACTCTAAATAGCTATTGCCTTGATGAACCGGCAATGCTTAGATGTTAGCGTTCGATTTTTGCTTTTGTAACAATACACATATTGTACACATTACTAAATTGCTCAATCATATAAGTATTTAATCATGCACATGAATGTGACATGTTCAATGTATGCTCAATTGACTATTCCCAGGTATGTGTACTTAATCACGAGTTATGATCATTCAAGCATTATAATTTGTATATGTCTTGTTTGCACATAGGTTATACCTTAGGAAAACTTGATTATTCTAAACTCATCAATTATACAATCATCAATTCCTTTTCTAACATTATATAATCACACAATATTCCTAATTTTCATTAATTAATACCTAATACATACCACTCATACTCTTTGAATCACATTTACAATCATATGAACACCTTCATTCTTATAACACTCATAAATTTCTAGATTTTAGTCATTGATATTAGCAATCCATTGCTAATTTTATACATCAATTACAACATAAACATATCAAACACTTTATCAACTTATCAAGCATCAAACTAGGTTCATTTCAAGCCTCATTTAAGACTAAATACACCATAGGAAAGTGACTTATCATTATTTGGTTCAAACATCACACAAAAGAGAAGAAATCACATTCATGGCCTTTCCCATGATCGTGGAGGCCTTCTCATGATCGTGGCTTAAACTATCCTAAAATTTCAAGCCATTTCTTTGCCACGATCATGGTTTATGTAATCCAAAAATTTCTTCATCCTTTCTCTTCAAATTTTTCCGAATTTTAACCCTTACATCCTATTTCAAACATATCTTCTTCATAGTTCATCATTTAGACTTTATTTCTTCATCATTATCACCTCAATTCCGTCTCAATATCGTCCATAAAACAATCCATAAACTAAGGTTTATCATCTATACAAAAATAGATCATGAATGTATCTCTTCGTTCATCAACTTTCTAGCACACATTTAACTCCATTATCAATATCAATACATCTCAAAAAAATCACCTTATATATTATGCTATATATATCACAAGAATTAAATTATTCACTTACTTGTTGAAATCCAAAGTTTTCTTCAAATCATCAAGAAAACATAGCTCCTCCACTTATATGGTCATCACCATATTTAAGGAGAAGATGGAATAGAAATGGGTTTCATGAATAAGAAGAAAACAATGAAATCTTTGGA
The DNA here is from genome assembly GCA_027575705.1 of Erythroxylum echinodendron. Taxonomy (NCBI): domain Eukaryota; kingdom Viridiplantae; phylum Streptophyta; class Magnoliopsida; order Malpighiales; family Erythroxylaceae; genus Erythroxylum; species Erythroxylum echinodendron. Next base: position 12,719 of record JANZXR010011232.1, read on the forward strand.
GCGCAAGGTGACATATTTTGGCAAGATTAAAGGCTAATGGTTGGGTGAGAAGGTCACAAATGGAGAGAAGAAAGAAGAAATAAACAAGTGCATGTAGTAAAATGAAAGACAAAGATAGTCTTTCAATAAACTTGTGTCGTGACTGGTGTGTGGCAAGTGTTGCGAAACTTGCCACTTGTCACATGTCATCTTCTTGTGGTTCCATTAGTCTCTTAATAACTTGTATCTTAATCTCCAAGTCATTTGTCACCCAATTGTCTAATCTATTTGTCAATTAAATCCTAATGCCACTTGTCATTTATTTCTACTACTTTATGTTAATTTATCTTACCACTTGGCATTTTTCCTAATCCAAAAATACACATAAATTCATAATTTCCCAATTTTAACAAATAAATTCCAAATTCATAATTGATAAACATCAGACTAAAATTCAAGACATAATAATTCACAATACGCATCATAATCACTTTAAACCTTTTATACCCCGAAATTTTTAGAGTAGTGCTCTAAAGGCAATCACCACCTTTAGCACTTTTGTGGAAAATTTATTTTGATTAATAAAAAAAAGCAATTTTAATTAATTTAATATTTGTTTATGTATGAATTGATGTCGATCTTAAATTGAATTATTGAAGTCCATGATACAAAACATAGTATGAAGGAAATTATGATGAGATCATGATAATGAGATTCCTATCATGTGCAATTATATTAGTATCTAAATAATCCTTAGTCATAGGATTAATAAGACAGGACATTATTAATCCAAATAGACTAGCACATGTTATACTCCTTGATTTGATCAAGCAGTGGATCTCACAAACTATAAGCATGAGATGTTTAGAGTTAACATGTGGATGCTTAATAAGAGTAGTAAGTACATCGGATGACCTGCTATGAGATTATCATATGGATGATCTATCAAATGACAATGATTAATCTCATCATAGCAATAGTTTAAATATCCTTAGACTTATGGTACTTAAGGATATCTTGGATACTAATCTTGTGCTTTGACATCATTTCTTGTTACCTCAAAACGAAGTCGCTCTTAGCGTGGTGATTGGGTACAGCTATTGGTTTCCAAAGATAATTGGGTAGCCAATAAAGGATTCACCACTCTTGATAAAAGGAGATGATACCCACGGCCTCTCGTTAGGGGATCATTACTTAAGAGTCTCTAACCAGAGTAGTTATATATTATGAAGAGAGTCTTTAATGACACAGGGGATCATTACTCAAGAGTCTCTAACCAGAGTAGTTATATGTTATGAAGAGAGTCTTTAATGACACATAGAGTAATAAGATCCCAAGATAAGAACTAAGATCACTTGGACTAAATGTGACATAGTCAATCTAGTGGGAGTTGACATTAGCCCATACTCATAGTGAAAGGACAAATTAAACGGTAATTGTCTATGGAAAGGTTTGCAATTCAAATAATTAACTATCGAAGAGTTCGTATGTTAATCCACTTATATTCTGTTAAATTGGCATCATGAAACCTTTTATGATTTGCTTGAATTAAGAGTTAATTCAAGTGCCTAAAATAACTAGGAACCTAAGCGTCACATGCATAAAATATCGGATGAAAAACATATTGTGTATTGCTGGATTTAAGTAGGCCACGACCCAAGGCTATGCTAATTTTAAGTAGGTGACCACGATAGTGACCGATGACATGACTTAGGTACATAAGTGAGTTCTTCACTCATGTACAATGAGTCTAACTGGTTTTTACACACTTAAGTGAGAGGATAATAGCTCTAAAAGAGTTCTAGATTAGGAGAGAGGTGTCTTGTTTCTTGTTCATGCAATTTATGCAATTGTTGCATGAATCAAAGTGCAAGCAACAAGTGTCTTCATCTTTCTTTTCATTTTAAGCATCTACTTGAACTCATCTAGTTTGATGCTCAAATAACCCTTACACATTGATTCTTCTTCATATTTGCATGTTCTTGGGTGATCAAGGAAGGGTTTGGTGTTTGCAACAACCCAAATAAGGAGAAGAAATAAGAAAGGAGGAGAAACAAAAGGTAAAAAGTTTTATATTTCATGTTCTTTTATGTTTATGCATGTATGTGTGATTCTGGCTTTTCTAGGTTATCATGGTGTCGAAATTAAGATCCTGACACTTCTGCTGCATTCTCATGCATGTTTCCTTGGCAAACCCAATAGAAATATGTTAATTAAATGCATATATAGTCTTTACACTGTGTATAATATCATAATTCATGCATACGAATGCAATGCACCTCAAAATTGCTCAATGTTATTTCTCGTGTACTGTGGTCTAGGATCCTATGTCCTAACCCTTAATATAGAAAATAAGTTATTACAAGAATACTATATTGATGTACTTTTGGAAAAAAAAAGAGAAAAAGAAAAAGAAAGGAGAAAAAAGTGAGTTTGAATAAAAAGTATCAAGGAGGAAATATAATTAATGTGAAAAGTTGTTAATTAATAATTTATCCTCCCTAAGTTGTATTGATTGGGTGTTTGAATATATTGCATATAAGGCAGATGTTGTTTTAGATGGAGGAATTTTTGTGTTATGTTAACGTGGCCTATGGTGTGAGAGCTAAATTAAGTTATGAAACATAGTTGTTGCATTCTTTATGGCTGACGGTACTCAGTTTTGAATGAATGTTAACTTGCGTGTTTGATATCTCATTAAGTGTTACTTTTGCTTCACTAGCTTGATGGCTTTTATGCTACATTATCCGAAATACATCCCACCTTATCCTTACCCACATAACAACCCTAAAAAAGTCCTTTGATTCATGCTTATGAATGTGACGTTAGTGGTGAAGAAATGAAATGATATGTAAAGTTATGGATTGTTGTGATTATAAATGGTGTTTGAGTGTACCCATGGAAATATCTTGTTTAAAAACTTTTTACCCAAGTTTACCTCCAGATTTCTCAGTTTCTAAGGGTGATGAATATTGATTGATCATGAGTATAAACTTTGAATTTTGGGTTTTTGCTATAGGTTTTGAAAGTCATTCATCTTTGCTTATGGTTATTTATTCTTAAGAAATATGAAAAATTAATAAAATTTTTATTTTGTGATTTTGATTTTGGTGATTTTCTTGACAACAATCAAAAGCTAAATGTGGGGGAAGTTGATATGTGTTTAAATGTTGATTCATTTTATATAGTACACTTAGTGATTAATACCTTAGAAATGCTTAGGATACTCACGTTATCTCATATTTGACCTTAGGTACATTTTGAAAGTGAAGGTACTAAAATGACCCGAGAGCATGTCCATTGAAGCCATCTTCTCTACTTCCATACTCTATTGATTCATAGAGCGTGAAGAAGAAGAAAACTAAAATCAAGAAGAAGAAAAGAACATGAAGACATTGTTGTCAACATAGCTTACTACCATCCAGAAATTGTCATCGCTATGCAACGTGAGTAAATATTGTTACAAAGCAACTCATTCAAATTGAACCATGCAAACTATCCCATGCAAGATTATTAACTCACGTGAGACACTACACACACACACCAACTTCCATTCCACTTTTAACCTAGCATTT
>JANZXR010011263.1:0-16270 GCA_027575705.1 Erythroxylum echinodendron
GTGTCAAAACAAGGTATTTTCGCGCATCCTATATGTTTTCGGTTATAGATTGTGTTGTGTTATGGTCTTTTCCGCAGCTTATTGTGAATACTTGGGCCATACGTGATCCAACAGAAATGTTAGACATCCTTAAGCAATGTCATGAGGGACAATATGTTGGACATTATAGAGCCAACAAAACAACGGCTCAGATACTAGAAAGTGGATTTTACTAGTCTTAGTTGTTTAAGGATTCACAAACTTATGTGACACAATATGATCGATGTCAGATGATAGGTAACATGTCCAAGAGGGATGAGATGCTGTTATCAAATATTCAAGAGGTAGAAGTCTTTGATTTCTGGGACATTGACTTTATGGTTCCATTTCCATCTTCAAAGGGGCACATATATATTCTGATGGGAGTCGATTATGTCTTGTGATGGGCCAAAGCGATAGCATCTCTGAACAATGATGGGAAATTAGTTTAAAAGTTCATTAAATGGCTATTCAATCGGTTTGGAGTGCAACGTACAATAATAGTGCAACGTACAATAATAAGTGATGGTGTTAAGTCAAGAAGACTTCACTTCTTCTATTAATTTTTATGAAAGTAAAATAATAATAAAAAAGAAATGTGTGAACTATTTTGATAAGTTTGTTAAGTGCGCAGATAAATTTAAATAGCACAAATCATCAAATCAAGATCATATATAAAGAGCTGACTATGACAAAGTGTAAGACGTATCAGACAAAGTAAAGTCATCAGATGAAGCAAAGTCATCAGATGAAGCGAAGTCGTAAGATGAAGCGAAGACAAAATACAAAGTCGACAAGGCGAAGTTGTAAGACAAAGCAAAGTCATAAGATGAAGAAAAGACATAAGACGAAGTGAAGACATAAGACGAAACATACAAATCAAACCAAGACAATACAATTGAAGAATAATTAACAAGGTTAGTTAGTTAGTTAGTTGGAGTTAGTTACATGACTTAACTAATACTGATCTCTGAAGATTCTACAATCAATTTTCTCAAGAAGACCGTTGGAGAATTAGACTGTAAGCATTAGTTGTGGTCATAAACAAAATATATAACTTTTAATTCTCAACTCTCAACTCTCTACTCACATGAAGTAATTCTGTGATCAAGTGAGTATATTGTAAAAGTATTCTAAGTGAAAAGGAGGAAGAAGAGAGATAAAAAAACACCTGTAATGTGAGTTTAGAAAACTCAAACAGTATCTTTTCAAATGAGAGGGAAGGCTAGAGCCTGAAGAGGCTAAGATAGCAGATAAAGAATACTTTTTGAAAGAGACTTAAAGAGGTTCTAGAAGTGAGAAATAATACTTATACAGTTACAAAAGATAGTGAAATCTCATATAAACCCTAAGGACTGGACCTAGCCCAAAGGTTAAGGGTGAACCAGTGATTTGGCGTCATATTCTCTAACCTTATCTTTTTAATTTCTTGCTGTTAGAAGAATAAATATTACTTATGCTGTTGCAATTACTCAAACAAAATAAGTGCGTTTTTTGTAATCATCTGAATCTTTCAAGAAAATTAAGAAGTTTTTTAAAGATTGCTATCTTAAACGATTTAACACAATTCAACCCCCCTTTTGTGTATTTTACATGTTATATGTGATTTCTATAATAACAAGTGATTTACTTCAATTGATATCAGAGCAAAGTTTCCAAGAAACACTATTACAAAATGAGGATAATGATCTATGGTTGAATCATATGTTTTTATAGCTAAAGGTGCCTCAGCCACAAGACCTCCTGTATTCAATGCTAAAGACTATCATTATTGGAAAGACAGAATGCAGCTCTTCAAAAAATCTACACACACTAATCATTGGGATGTTATTCAAAGTGGTCCATATATTCCAACAGACTAGGAAGGGAAAACCATCTCTCGTGACCAATTTTCAACTGATCAAAAAGCTCATGTCTAATTAAATTCAAAGGCCAAGTTCTTTATAACTTGTGCTCTAAGCATAACTAAATATGATAAGGTTCATGGAAGTGAATATACAAAGGAAATGTGAGACACATTAGCCAATGCACATGAATGCACAAAACAGGTGAAATAATCCAATATCGGTATTCTTATTATTAGTATGAGCTGTTCAAGATGAAATATGATGAGTATATTAATTAAATGTTTGGACAATTCCAAACAATCATTAATGGACTTAAAAATCTGGGGAGAATCTATGATATTCAAGATCATGTCAGAAAGATCCTCGGAAGTCTTCCAAAAAGATGGAGACCCAAAGTAACAGTAATACAAGAGGCCAAGGATTTAAGCAAGCTAAAGCTAGATGAATTGCTTGGTTCACTGAAAATCCATAAAGTAGAGCTTGATACAGAAGATAAACCTAGAAGGGACAAATCTACTGCATTAAAAGATGGTTAGAAGAACAAAAAATGTAGAAAAATAGAAGCACGTATTCAAAAGCATTAAAGATTGAAGAAATCAAGAATGATGATGCCAGTGAATCTGACTAAGACTCAAGTGAAGATGAAGACGAACTATCTTTCATTTCAAGAAAAATTAGAAGGATGTAGAAAAAGAACACAAAGGGGGAAAAAGACTCCTTTTTAAAAAAGATTAGCAAAGATGATTCGAAGAATGAGAAAAGCTCTATTGTTAGCTATGGGTGTAATAAACCAGGATATTACAAGTCTGAATGCACCCTGCTCAAAAGAAAACAAAAGAAGAGTCAAGGAATAAAAAAGGCATGGTGGCAATATAAGAGGATTTAGATTCGTCTGAATCTGAACCTAACTCAGAATCATCAAAACAAGCAAACGTATGCTTAGTAGCTGAAGGTGAAAGTGATGATGAGGTAATCTTTGAATTTAATGATCTTCAGCATGCCTATTTAGAATTTTTATAAGATTCATATGCTATTCTAAAACAATATAGATTGTTGAAAAATAAATTTGTTGAAAATTCTAAGAACACAAAAATCTTAGAAGAAGAAAACATCTACATTAAGAAATAAGTAGATGATACAAAAAAGAAAGTAACTATAGATAAATCTGAGGAGATTAATTAGTTAAAACAAAGGATTATTGTTCTTTCAGTAGATTTATCAAAATTTACAGAAAGTAAAAAAAGGATGAATGATATGATTGGAAGTTGTAGACATCCAGATGATAAAATTAGTTTAGGCTTTTCTGGTAGAAATACAATTTATAATAGAAATGTTCTTTATAATAGGAATTTTGTTCCTAATAGAAAGAAAAAGAAATAGTATTCTTATTATTATTCTAAGAATAATTATAAGACTAACCCCAAAGGACCCAAGAAAATATGTGTACCTAAGAAAGTTATAGTATATACTGCAGATCTCTTTACTTGGAATAAGCAACCACCATCAATGGTACTTAGATAGTGGTTGCTTGCGACACATAACGGGAAAAGGTCTATATTCCTAGACCTCCAACATAAAAAAGGAAGACCAGTAACTTTTGGACATAACCAGTAGGGCAAAATAATTGGGATCGGCAAAATTGGTAAATATTCCTTTTTGTCTATTGATAATGTTCTGCTAGTTGATGGTTTAAAGCATAATCTAATCAATATAAGTCAATTATGTGATTCTAGTTTTGAAGCATCCTTTAATCAAAATTCTTGTTTAGTTAGAAACAAGGACAGGTCTATAATCTTTTCTGCCAAAAGATGAAACAATCTCTATAGAATTAACTTAGATGATTTGAAAAGTTAAAATATTTCATATCTTATATCAAAAGATGATTAAAAACTGATTTGGCACAAAAATCTAGGTCATGTTAGTTTTAAACACATTTCTAAGTTAGCTAGACATGATTTGGTAAGAGGATTACTAAAGATAAGTTTTAACAAAGATTTCTTTTGTGAGAGTTATCAGAAAGGAAAGCAGGTTAAAACATCCTTTTCGTTTAAGAATATTGTAACTTCGTCTAGACCTCTAGAACTGTTACATATAGATTTGTTTGGTCCAACCAGAACAGTAAGTCTTAGTGGAAAGAAGTATGGTCTTGTAATTGTTGAAGACTTTACTAGATTTTGTTGTATATTGTTTTTATCTCATAAAGATGAATCTTTTAAATTCTTTAAAGTCTTATACAAATTGAAAAAAGAATTTCTATTGCTGGAATTAGGAGTGATCATGGTGGAGAATTTGAAAATGAAAATTTAAAAATGTTTTGTGAAGAGAATGGAATTTTCTATAATTTCTCTGCTCCTAGAACTCCCAACAAAATGGAGTTGTAGAAAGAAACAACAGGATGATTCAGGAAATGGAAAAGACTATGCCATGTGAAATGAATCTTTCTAGGTACTTCTGGGCAATAGCTGTAAATACAACTTGTTATATTCAAAATAGAGTATTTTTGCAACCTATTTTAAATAAAACTACATATAAGTTATGGAAGGGAAGAAAACCAAATATTTCTTACTTTCATCCTTTTGGTTGCAAATGCACTATCTTGAATACAAAAGAAAAATTGGATAAATTCGATTCTAAGATCAATTCAGGAATTTTTCTAGGTTATTCTATTATATTTAAAGCTTAAAAAGTTTATAATCTTGTTTTTAAAGCTATTGAAGAATCTATGCATGTAAAGTTTGATGATGATTCTCGTCTAGATAAGAGAGACGATTATGATGATGAAACTCTATCTACTGCCTTAGTTAGTAACCCAGACAATTCACCGTCAGACGATCCATCTGATAAATTAGTAGATCTCCGTGAGGATATTAGGTTAAGAAAAGATTGGAGATACAAATCTTCTCACCCAAAACATCTGATTATGGGAAAAACATCAAAAGGAGTGAGAACTAGATCTAAGTTTAGGAGAGAGGCGGATGTAGCTTTTGCTTCTGAATTAGAACCTAAGAAGATTGATAAAGCTCTTCAATATGAAGTTTGGATTTTAGCTACGCAAGAGGAGTTAAATCAATTTACTATGAATAAATTCTGGTCTCTAGTCCCTAAACCATCCAATAAAACTATCATGGGAATTAAATGAGTATTCAAGAATAAACTAGACGAATTAGGAAAAGTACCCCTAACAAAGCTAGATTAGTAGCCCAAGGCGATAATCAACACGAAGGAATAAACTATAATGAAACATATGCTCCTGTAGCTAGATTAGAAGCTATTAGGATCTTACTTGTCTATTTTGTTTTTCATAATATAAAACTGTTTCAAATGGATGTGAAAAGTGCCTTTTTGAATGGTTTTATAGATGAAGAGGTTTATGTAAAATAACCCCCTGGTTTTAAAGACACTAATAAACTAGATTTTGTGTATAAACTTTATAAAGCTTTGTATGGATTGAAACAAGCACCTCGTGCTTGGTATGATTGTCTTAGTTCTTTTTTGATTAAGAATGACTTTATTAGAGGTCAAGTTGATAAAACTTTAATTCAGAAATGTTTTAAAAATGATTTTATTATTGTGCAAATATATATAGACTATATCATTTTTGGTGCAACTTCTAAAAAGTTATGTTCAAATTTTGAGTCTTATGAAAAGTGAATCTAAAATGAGTATGATTGGTGAATTAAAGTTCTTTCTTGGTTTGCATATTAGACAGAATGGATAAAAAATCTTTATTCATCATCAAAAGTATATCAAAGAACTTTTAGTCAAATATAAAATGGAAAATGTTAAACTAATGTCAACTCATATGCATCCTTCAATCATCTTATCTAAGGATGAAGCTGGTAAGAAGATTGATCAAACTCTTTTTAGAGGAATTATTAGTTTTTTGCTTTACCTAACTACAAGCAGACCTGATATAATGTTTAGTGTTTGTTTATGTTCAAGATTTCAAGCAGATCCTAGAGAATCTCATTGTATTGCTATTAAAAGAATATTGAGATACTTGGCAGGTTCTATTGATCTTTGCTTAATGTATAAGAAAGGTAAAGATTTCATGTTAATTGATTACTGTGATGCTGATTATGCTGGAGATAGGATTGATAAAAAGAGTAAAAGTAGAGGTTATCAATTTCTTGGTCATAATCTAATTTCTTGGTCAAGCAAAAGACAAAGTTGAATTGCTCTATCTATTGCAAAAGCTGAATACATGTCAGTTACAAGCTACTGGTAACAAATATTATGGATAAAGTATCAGTTAGAGGACTATTCTATCTAAGAAGATCAAATTCCAATCTTTTGTGACAGCACAAGTGCTATCAATCTGTCAAAGAATCCAATACAACACTCAAGGGCAAAGAATATTGAAGTTAGACATAATTTTATAAGAGACTATAAATAGAGAGGGATCATTAATCTGCAATTTGTTGAGATGAATCAACAATGGGTAGATATCTTCACCAAACCCTTAAGTGAAGACAAATTGAAGGAAATAAGACAAAATCTAAATATGGTAATGTTAAATAACCATCTTTCAAAAATTCGATGACCCAAATGATACGTCCTAATGAAGCAGAAGAGTCATAAGGAATAGTAATAGTAATTTTCACTCGATAGTATCAATTTTATGATTATTTGTGGTTACAAATGGTAACTTTTTAAGAGTGTTTATATAAAGAAATCTCTCAAAATCTTCAACACTCTACTTTTGTGAATTTTCTTAGTAACAGATCTATTTCAAAGTGTTCTCAACAAAGACGATTCAATCCTCTGTTCTCTACAATAAATATTTCTCATTTTCATTTCATATCTTTCTCCCAATTGTTTCTATATACTAACCTTTCTTCTTTAAGCAAAATACATTTTAGTGTTTAGTGTTTATACATTACAGATTACAAAAATTTCGAAATCTCTTTTCTATAGAAACTCATTGATTTCACTGCTCCGAAGGAAGATCAAATGGATATCAAACCTAAGATCAAAGCAGCTGGATGGGAAAATTTCTTCAACATCTAAGAACCAGTGTATCCAAATCAAATATATGAGTTCCAAAAAATGAAAAGATGGTAGATAACACCTTTTTATCAGTGGTAGACAGATTGTGAGGGCTACTGAATGTCCAAATGAAGGAGCAAAACTTTTCAACAATACAAAGGGGATTGCTCAAAGTCACATAAATGAAGACTACATCAATCGACAAATATATAGATCGAGTAATCCAGGAGTCAAGAAGGCTTCAAACTTAACTCTGAACGCTAGGGTTCTTCTTTCAATTCTTCTTCACTGTATTTTACTAAGAGTGGGATCAAAGGATTTTGTGACGATGAATGATGAACATTTTCTATTTCATCTACTCACACACCAATCTCTTAATCTTCTGTTCTTGATTCTGACCTACATGATAAAGGCTAAGGAGGATTACCATCTGAAGAGTAGTTTGTTACCTTACGATATGCTGTTGACAATATTCTTCAAAAAATCTAGAATTCTACTTGGAAGAGGAAACATAGTAAAGTTGAATATTAAGATTGTTATCGAAACATCTACTATTCACAAAATGGGGATTAAGACTGAAGCTGAAACGAATAATGGTTTCACATCGACAACACAGTTTAAAGGGGAGCTTTCAATCAGAAGAAGTTGGAAAGAAGATGTTTCATCTGGTATGCAAGCAAAACCTCAATCAATAAGAAGAATCTCAGCTGAGGCGATAAAAGTTGAACAATCGTCTTATAAGTCAATACAAGCTAAGATGATTCCTAAAGGAAGGAAAGTCTAAAGAATCAATAATTAACTCACAAAGTGTCCTTAAATAGGGAGGCCGAGACGCTCTAATCAGAAAGACCCGAGAAGTCTAGACAGTCACTAAGATTGATGACCTAGCGACAATAAGAATAGAAAAAGAAAAAAAGTCTAATTCTTGGTCAAGTTTCTGGAAGTGCTAAGGAATAACAACAAAAACAGCCTACTAAAGCAATTATCTCTATCTCTCAGACTCAATCAGAACAACCTTCTAGGGAGAAAGAGATAAAAAGAAGTTAAAATTTGAGCAGAAGAAGTCTCAATAACAACTCTCTTCTAAACCAATAGAAGAAAAAAGGAAGATGAAGAAGGTTGAAAAGCAGCAACCAATCTGTAACCCTCCTCAACCAACACAGAAAGGAGATTTAAAGATGAAGATTATAGAAGAATCAATACCTGATTGAAATAGAGATTCAATTATCATCAGAAAACCTCCTAAACAGAAAGTTAAGGTTCAAGTTAAACCTATAACAGTAAACCATCAAATAATACATCTTTTTAGTCCTGAAGAAAGAAGATTGTACAGTATTTTACTAGATGAAAAGGAAGAACCATATCCATTGAAGATGACAAAAAATCCTTACACAATTTACCCAGTGACAAGCAAAACAGTGATAAAGATTGTAACAGATGTATAACCTAGACATCCAACACTAATAGACAGTAAAGACAAAGGCAATAAGAAGAAATTTCCTAGCAAACAAGAAGATGATCTCACGGAAGAAGAAATTCGAGTGGCGATGAAGAATATAGACGATCTATGCCATGCAGCTCAACCTGTAGGCTTCTATATTTCACATCACATATTAAGGCCATTAGGAAGTAACTTTGGCGCATCAACCACAGATGAAAGTTTCACGGTTGTTAGGACAATATCGGAAGGATGATACAAATATATTATAATTGAAGGTATCAATTTCTACTTAGAAACCTTTATATATTTACTTATTCATTTTAAACCCTTAGGTTTTAGTCCTTCTGTCAAAGATATACTACACCTTCTAGGAAAACAAATTTTCAAACTACCCAAACCTGATGATCTTGACATTCCACACTAGACATAACCTTTCCAATTACCCTCCATCAATATTATTGACTTAGATGATTTAATTAGAAAACCGTACATCTTTGAGTACCTTTATCCATTAAGTGGAAAGCTACAAGATTCTACGAATAATTCGGAGTTCTTGAAGAATTTCATCACATAGACTGAAGCTAGTCAAAAGTAGAAGGAAGATCAGGAAGCTTTAGCTAAACATATTCAAGAAATTGATACTAAGGTTGATGATCTAAGTGACTCAGTGGGTGATCTTCATGAGGAAGTTGCACTTCTACATGTGACTATAAAAGAAGACCTCAAAACGATCCGCATTGATACTCAACATATGTTTTCTAAAATCTTGAAGCATATGAAACGATTTTTTTTTTATTAATAACAAATAGGTCTAGAATAGTATAAAGGAAAGGAGAATTAGTATTAGACATTTATTTTTCTTATATATGTATTGTATATCTTGCATTATTCATCTAAATAAATATATTTTTTGTCTGAAAATTATTCGTCTGAATATTATCATTATCTGTCCGAATCTTTTATTTTCTAATATTATGATTATTTGTTATCATCAAAAAGGGGGAGATTGTTAAGTCAAGAAGACTTCACTTCTTCTATTAATTTTGATGAAAGTCAAATAATAATAATAAAAGAAGTGTGTGAATTGTTTTGATGAGTTTGTTAAGTGCGTAGATAAATTTAAGTAGCGTAAATCATTAAAGCAAGATGATATTCAAAGAGCTGACTAAGACAAAGTGCACGATAGATCAGATGAAGCAAAGTCATCAAATGAAGCGAAGTCATCAGAAAAAACGAAGTCGTAAGATGAAGCGAAGATATAAGAAGAAGTTGACAAGACAAAGTCGTAAGACGAAGCAAAGTCGTAAGATGAAGTGAAGTCATAAGACAAAGCAAAGACCTAAGACGAAGGGAACACATAAGAGGAAGCATACAAATAAAATCAAAACGATACAATTGAAGAATAATCTACAACGTTAGTTAGTTAGTTAGTTGGAGTTTGTTACAATACTCAACTAATAACTAATCTTTTAAGATTCTGCAAACAGTTTTCTCAAGAAGAACATTGGAGAATTAGACTACAAATATTAGTTGTAGTCATAAACAAAACATAGAACTTATAATTCTCAACTTTCAACTCTCTACTCACATGAAGTAATTCTGTGATCAAGTGAGTATACTATAAAAATATCCTACGAGAAAAGAAGGAAGAAGAGGGATCAAGAACACCTGTAACGTGAATTTAGAAAACTCAAACAATATCTTTTCAAGTGAAAGGGAAGGCTAGAGCTTGAAGAGGCTAAGATAGCAAATAAAGAACACTTTGTTAAAGAGACCTGAAGAGGCTCTGTAAATGAGAAATAATACTTGTAAAGTTGTAAGAGATAGTGAAATCTCATATAAACTCCAAGGACTGGATGTAGCCTAAAGGTTAAGGGTGAACTAGTATAAATCGCGATGTCATATTCTCTGACCCTTATCTCTTTAATTTCTTGTTGTTAGAAGAATAGATACTATTTTTACTATTGCAATTACTCAAACAGAATAAATGTTGTTTTGTAATCGGCTGAATCTTTCAAGAAAATCAATTTTTTTAAAAAAACACAATTTAACCCCCTTCTTGTGTATTTTACATATTATACGTGATTTCTATAATAACAAGTGATTTACTTCAGATGGGGGCACACATTTTTACAATAAACCTATCAACGCCCTGCTCAAACAATATGGAGTATACCACCGAGTGGCTACACCATACCATCCGCAAACTAGTGGCTAAGTGGAAGTTGTCAACTGAGAGATAAAATGAATTCTGGAAAAGACAGTGAACCATTCATGGAAAGATTGGGCAGCAAAGCTGGATGATACTTTATGGGCCTATCAGACAACTTTCAAGACACCCATTAGAATAACTCTGAACAAACTTGTTTACAGTAAAGCATGTCATCTGCTGGTCGAATTGGAACATCAACTGTATTGGGAAATCAAAGCATTAAACTTTGATTGCAAGCAAGCAGGTGAAAGGAGACTTCTATAACTAGATGAGCTCGAAGAGTTCTATTTTAATGCTTATAAGAATGCCAAACTCTACAAAGAAAAGGTTAAGAAATGCCATGATTCTCATCTCAAGCAAAAGGAATTCAAAGTATGGGACATTGTTCTACTATACAATTCGCAGTTAAGATTATTTCTAGTCAAGGTGAAGTCTAGATGGAGTGGACCATTCACAGTAATTCAAGTTTTTGATCATGGAGCTCTCCAATTGGAAAATGCTAACAAAGAGACTTTTAAAGTCAATGGGCACCGGTGCAAGTTTTATTTTTTAGGAGAACTTCCCACGGATAAGGAAGTGATTTCCTTGTCTCTGATTACTTGAAAATGCCTCTTGAAGTAAAAGTCAAGGTAAGGACCATAAACTAGTAAGTAGCACTACAAGAAATACACAAAATCTGCGACGTTTCTTTAATAAAACGTCACAGATTGTGAACACTTTTTGTGACATTTTAAAATCGTCACAAAAAGTATAAACTTTTCGTGACATTTTATGTAAATGTCACAGATATGTGAAACTTTTTACATCGTTTTTCAATAAAATGTCACAAAAGAGAAACTGCGACGTTTTATTGAAGAAAACATCACTGTTGGCTTCAAAAGTAACACTAAGTCCTTTTGATTTAAAACCAAACGATATCATTTTGGTTTTCTTAAAACCTCCGCCTGAGTCCCCTTCCCCCCACCCAACCTGCGCACTGTATCCTTTGGTCTGATCTGTTTCATTGTCTATTGCATCTTCAGTCATTGTCGTCATTTTCTCTAGCATATTTCATTAAGGTATTTTCATCTTCTCTCTATCTTTTCAGTTCATGTATGTGGTATAAGGAAGATAGATGTTTTCCCTCCCTATACTTTTAATACTTTGGATGTTTTTTATGTTGTTTGATTGAATATTAAACTACAGTTTAGACCATAATTTCATATGGAAGTATTTGAAGGGTTTTCTTAGGGATGAGATCAAATGAGATAAGTTTCCAGCTTCCATGTTTATATTTAGAACACTCGGCCAAATATTGTTAGTACACATTATCTCCATTCTCCAGCAAAACTATGTCTTCTAAATATGTACATAATGTAGGCAAAATGGGTTTTAGCCGAACACTTTATAGAACATTAATAGAAGTTCATTCATTGTTTATGTTTTATGTTTATTTAATCTCTAGCCTAAAACATCTCTAAATTAGATGAATAGAAAGTGTGTGTGAAAATGTTCCAAACGTAATTAGTTGTTTACTTACCCAAATTTAGTTGCAATGTATTTACAGAAACAACCTACTACATTTATATTTTATCACAATAAATTTTTTAAGTCTCAAAGTACAAAAATCAAACAATACATCATATGTTGGATATAACATTTTAGTGAACCAACAGTGATTTGATTGACCTATTTGAGAGGAATTCACTAAAAGCTAAATTGAATAACTATGTTGTGATGCAGTAGGATTAAAAGTCAATTTCTAACCTCAAATTAACTTGTATTTTTTTTTATGTTATGATATAGTAGGTTCAGGTGTGATTTTTTAATGTTCCAACAAGATTTTAGCTTGTTTTAAGTTCCAAAGACATGATAAATGATAACTCACGTGCTGGGTTATTAAAGGGATTTATGTAGAATACATACAGTCTTTGAAGTTTAATGAGATGAAACTAGTAGTTTATATGTTGTTTTAGTGTGCAAATTCCAGATCTGATTTGTTGGGTTGTATGATCACAATTTTCTAATTTAAGGGTTAAAATTTGGTAAATAAAATGGTTACAAGTTGTGCATATGATTGAGCTAAAT
The DNA here is from genome assembly GCA_027575705.1 of Erythroxylum echinodendron. Lineage (NCBI taxonomy): Eukaryota > Viridiplantae > Streptophyta > Magnoliopsida > Malpighiales > Erythroxylaceae > Erythroxylum > Erythroxylum echinodendron. The sequence continues at coordinate 12,575 of JANZXR010011263.1, forward strand.
TAGACATCAAATTATAGCATGTCTTTTAAAAATATCTAACTTGATTTATCATAAGACTTTTTCATATATTTCTTGAATACATCATGAATAATTATGTTGGACCCCGTTTTTGGAGCCCAACAATTGATTCAGATGCTAAGCAATGTTTGACTCAAGTTTTGGGATGAATTCTGAGAAGACTATTCGGGACAGTCGCGAGATAGTGGGGGAAAGAAAAATGAAAGATATCACATTTATATATATAATAAAAATCTCAGCATAGCAATAAAGGAGGGTTCACCGCGGCGAGCTATAGGTTTGCTGCAGCGAACCCATAGAGTTATCTCCATGGGCCCTTTGGGAAAAGTTCGCAGCGGCGTAAGTCATTCTTCTCTACTGCAAAGATGCCTTCAAAAAGGTTTTCCACGGCGAAACCCTTAGAAACTGCAATCCACAAACATTTTAAACAAACACTTGCATTCAAATCTAACCCTCCAACTCACCCACCAGACAAACATAATCATACACAAATGGGATTTCGATTCATCATTTCCTTACCAATTCAAAGAGTTAGCGCAAATGCATATCATCATACACATCAAAACTTAAAACAAAATAAATAAGGATGCTCAATGTTGATATGCTTATAAAGCTAACCAAAATCACTAACTTAGTAAAAAAGTCTCTAACTTTCTTGGAGTTTCTAATGCCTTGTAAGGATCAATGATCTTCTCGTTCTGCACCTAAGGAGTGAAGGGTAATTAGGGTGAGCTGCGAAGCTCAGTAGCTTATACATTTATAGCCATCGGCATTAGGCCATACATTCATGCATAATTACATATATATATATATATAACAATTCAATACACAATAAGTTGAAACTCATAACTCATATTTAACAAGATGTCATCACAAAGGACATGTCATGTAATTTATCCATCATAACATAACACTCAATTATGCATCATGCTTGACTAATCGAAGATGAAATGCACAAAAAAGGCTCGATAGTTCTGTGGAACAAGATGGATAAACCGAAGTTTCTACCGTGAACAAAATGAGTCCAATTTTTCAGGATCTTGTGGCCTCAAGCGGGCAGTCGGAAGAAGGCTATATGTCGACGTGCACATGACTAACAAAACGTTCCTCTCTTTCCCAAACACAATCAATATTATGCTCAATTCATTTCCATACATGTTCATATTCTCATGCTTCTTATGCTTTCTCATCTTTTCACTTATACAAAGTACCATGACATTTTTCAACAATTGCCATAATTTAGAGCAATTTAACACACAATATATAAGCAAGCAGGAAAATTGCCCACACTACATAACAACTATAAATATATTGCCCACCTAATTCGCTTGACAAACCAATTTTAATGTTGTCTTTCCTCTTGATCTTGGATTGGCCTTGCTTGGTTTCCTATAACAAACCAAGTTCTCATCCAAAACACATTGAAAAAAAATTATAAGGCTTCGATAATCAAAATGCTAAAATTGAACTATAACCCCTTTAAAATTCATGCTTTCGGGTTAACTTTTCCATGATCATTATGATCGGGTAGGTGAAGAAATTTGCTAACACTTTTTTCTAAAAAAATGCCCCCTTGTCTTAAGTTTCCAATGACACCAAAATCATTCAATTTGGTTTAGAAATCCGAAAGTATACTCCAAACATACTGGGACTACCCTCATACTGAGACAATATTCTATACTTAATTTCCATGCAAAAATTGATATCTTTAGAGACTAAATTTAAACTTCCTTTCTTCATAAAACTCGTAACCCTATGTTTCTAGTTTACTCCAAATAAAAAAATCACTTTATTTGGAAAACTACATAAAAAGTTATGCCCTCAAAAGTTTGCCACGACGAAGTTGTTGGAGTTCGCCGCAGCGAAGTCAGAAGTTCTCCTAGACGAACTTTTCCAGAAACTCATTCCGAAGACATTTTTTGAAATTCTTCATTTATATACTCCCCATCTTTCAAATATAACCTATATTAACGTTAAACCACCTCTTCTACTTCATTTCCAAGCTCATTTCAAGACAATATCACTAACAAATACATCAAAATCTATCTTTAATCATTAACCCTAAAAGATTAAAACATTAATCACCATTCATCAACAACTTCCTATCCACATTCCACATTGTCTTTCACTTATAGCTAACACTAATTATACTTCATCTAACAACGAAGAAGAGGTAAAGCATACACTTATTTGATTTAGCTACAAATTCTTCAAACTCTTCAAGATTTTCACAAACCCTAGATTTTCTCTTTTTCTCTTCTTCTTCCTCTCTTCCACGACACTCTCTTCTCACACAAGACAACAACTACTTCTTCTTCTATCTTACACTCTTAATGATTGTAAGATGACCCTTATGCCCTTCTACTTATGCCTTATAACCTTTAGACTTAAGTGATTTACCAAGATTTCCCCTCCTGCATTCTTACTACATTTATACTTTAATTCCATCAATTCAAGCAATAGATCCTCCCAACATTGGCATGCTAGTTGCTCCAAAATAATAAATCTATTAAGAACTCAAAAATAATTTAAATCATGCCTAATAATATTAGTAATAAGAAAAAATTTCGGGGCCCAATAATTCTCCCCCTTAAAAGAATTTTGTCCTCAAAATTCTTACCCTAGTCATTGAAGAGGTGTAGGCAAAGCTAACTTATAGGCTAAAGGCTCGATATTCTCAATGATTTCATAAGGGACGATATATCTCAGACTAAGCTTGCCTTTCTTACCAAATCTCAACACCCCTTTCCATGGAGAAGCTCTAAGAAACATATTGTCTCCAACTTCAAATTCCATCTCTTTTCTATGCATAGCTCTTCATTCTTTCCTGATCTTCTTTAATCCTCTGTTTCACCAATTTAATCTTATCAACTGTGACTTGCACCAACTTAGGCCCTAAAAGCCTTCTTTCACCTTCCTCATCCCAACAAATAGGAGTTTTGCGCCTCTTACCATACAAAGCTGCATAAGGTTCCATTTGAATTCCTGAATGATAGGAATTATTGTAAGCAAACTCAATTAAAGGCAAATGATCATCTTATGAGCCCTTGAAATCCATAACACAATCTCTCAACATTACCTACAAACTTCATATTGTCCTCTCTTATTGTCCATCAGTCTGGGCATAAAAAGCTGTACTAAGTGCAACTTAGTTCCCAAAGCCTCTTGTAAGCTTTCCTAAAGTCTAAAGGTGAACCTGGGATCTCTATCCGAAACTATGGAGCTTGGAATCCCATGTAGTCTAATTATGTCATCCACATATTTCTTGGCCAAGGCATTCAAAGAATCTGTCTACTTAATTGGCAATAAATGTGCTAACTTGGTTACCTTATCCACTGTCACCCATATTGCATCATGTTTTCTGTTAGTTTTGGGCAACCCCATCAAGAAATCCATCGGAATCTTTTCCCACTTCCATTCAGGAATAGACAAAGGCTGAAGCTTGCCTGAAGGTGCCTGGTGCTCAGCCTTGACTTATTGACACACTAAGCATCTCTTAGTATACTCCGCAATATCCTTCTTTATTCCCTTCCACTAAAAGTGCTCTTTTAAATCTCTATACATTTTTGTACTCCCCGGGTGCATTGCATAGGGAGCATTGTGCGCCTCATCAAGAATTTCATCTTTCAGCTCTTGCATATCTGGAATACATAATCGGTTACCTACCACCATCAATCC
>JANZXR010011293.1:0-16267 GCA_027575705.1 Erythroxylum echinodendron
CTTATGACTAGATATATAATGCTCATAAAAACCAAACTCCTTTATTTTTATTAATAATAAATATTTTCATTACAAAACTGTAATTGGAAGAAAATTAAGTTACATGTAAATACACTTGCTTTCCAGGGCACTATATTTACATAGCTCCAACAGATACTGCGGCTGATTACTCCATACCTCAATCCTAATATTAGGACCCGTAAAATACGTTCTTTCTTTACCTCTACCTCTCTGTCCTGCTCCACTGACTCTGCTCTATTGGACAGTTGTCTTAGTCATTGATCCTCCTCTCATTCTAGAATGTGGTGTTAAAATTGTTGGACAATCTCTAATTTGATGTTTATAGGAGCCACAAGGAAGTTAAACTCTTGTTAACTTCCAACATTCCCCACTATGTTTCTTCCCATAGTGCTCATAGTTAGGTATCTGTTGCATTTGCCCAGATACTAGACCTTTACCACTACGAGCTTGTACAAAATTGTCCCTCAGTCGAAACCCCAATTGCTTTGATCTGGAATGAGATGAAAATGATATATTCTAGCATTTACTAAACCTTATGCCAGAATCAGCTTGGGACTCACTAGGTCTCTTCATTTTGGACTCCTGTCTATATTCTCCTTATCCATCTTTCAAAAATTGTTCAATTCGGATCAAGGAAGTACCTAGTTCAGTAAAACTGCTTATATTTGTAATAGCTAGCCTTATTCTTATCTCCATATTCAGCCCATCTTCAAATGGACTACATTTGTCTTTCTCTGTAGGAATCAATGCTGTAGCACACCCATTAATTTATTAAATCTTATCTCATATTTAGCTATAGTAAGACTTGCTTTAAATCTAGGATCTTTTTCATTTTTCTATCCAAATAGATCTTAGGCATATAATTATCTCCAAAAAGCTTCAGAAAATCTTCCTATATCAAACTACAAGGTCAGGCAAAATTACTAGAAACAGTCTCCCACCACTGAAATGCTAGACCTTGCAGTAGCGAGATTGTGTAGTCAAACTTCTCATCAAACTCGTAGTCCATCAGATGAAATACTCGTTTTGTCCTCTCTAACCATCCTGTCTTAATAGGGTCTGTATTTTCGTAGAAGTCCACAGCCCCCTACTTCATATGCTTATTATATCTCCTCTCTCTCTGCTTAATAACTCTTGAAGGCATTTTTTCAAACTCAAGTACTGGAGACTCTCTATTGGCTCCTGCAAACTCTAGGTCAGCTGAATCTGCAACTTGATCTCCTATAATGGATGACCTATAACAAAAATAATTTTGATCAGTATACGAGTCTCTCAGTACATATAATGTCTATTTGCTTATATCTGTCCCTATAGATTCCAAATCATGCTCTGATACAAAAATTATGACACCCCACTATCATAAAGTATATATCTGAGCATCTAGAGGAATTTTAAGAATATACCCTATGACAATGGCATGTTAGAGCAATTACAATCACTTAATGTGATATCACAAATGAATCAAAAATTTACTAAAGATCATTTCCTCATTCCATTTATAAAACATAATTTACAATGTCACTTTTCACTCTATAATCTATATATACATTGCATCAAAAGAATATGAGAGTCTACTGCTCTTGACAACATATTCTACAATGAATGAGAAACTAAACAAAAACATTCTATCTAACTATTCAGTCTATACTAACCAGACCTTTAAGCCATCTCTAGAGTCCAAAACACGAGTACAGGACCTGCTCTGGAATGTCTTATAAGCTAACTCTCCTCTCTCGTACCTGAAAATCAACATTGCAATTTTGATGAGTTTTATGAACTTAGTGAGTGAATCATTATTGATATGCTCATTCATATCATTCTCAAAACAATTCACCATTCAATTTAGAAACAAATCATATAATCAAATATTGCATATGACTTTACATTTCATAGTATTTCAACTAAGACACTTAATGTAAACATTCCACATTTCAATTTTAGAACAAATAATTCATTTCATTCTTTCATATAATACATGTCAAATTATATATGTAATGCACATGTGACTTACTTTCAATACTTACTTTGTTGTGACCTAGCACCATTTTAAACTCTCCCATATCTGTTGTGGATATCGGATTTATTAATAACTATCTTGTATCCATTGTAGATACCAAGCTCATTTTATATACTAAGCCTGTGGCTCTTTATGTGCATTTTTTAGCTTAAAGCTCTTTTTCACTGGCCATTCCAATCATAACTATATTATCTGATTATGCATATCAATGTGATGCTTGAAATCATAGAATATGTCATCAATATTATTTATTCATGATGCACAGTCAGTTTCACATGTTCATCGAACCTAAGTCTGGCATTCAACATTTTTGTTGAGTACATATTATTTTCAGATTCACATATAATTAGCACTCCCAATACATTCCCAATTATCAAACTCCTCAAAATATTAATGTTTAGAATTATCAATCATATCAATTACAATTCAATAGCTGACATTTAAACAGAAATAAATCAATCCTAGTGAGAATCATCAAGGTTGACTCACAGTATGCCTTAAATAGTTATTGCCTCGACGAACTGGCAATGTCTGGATGCTGACGTTTGACTTGAGCATTTAAACCATGCAATACACATATTTACATATTACTAAATTGCTCAATCATATTAGTACTCAATCATACACATATGTATATATATTATGTTTAATGCATGCTCATTGACTTTTCCAAGTATGTTTCTTTAATCATAAGTCTTGATCATTTAAACCATTCATTTGTTAACCCTTTTCTAACAATATACATTCACATAATTTCCCAATTCTCATACACTCATACCTAATACATTATTCATATCCTTTGGATCACATTTACATTTATAAAAACATCTTCATTCCTTTAACACTCTTAAATTTCAAACTTAAATAAATTGATAACAAACAATCTTTTCCTTAAGGTATAACATCATTTAACAACTTCAACTTATCAAACATTTAACCAACTTATTCAAACAACAATCTAGATTTATTTCAAGCATTAATCAAGTCCATATGTACCATAGTATAGTACCGTATCCTTAACTGGTTTAACAATTACACAAAACTAAACTTATCTCTTCAAAGCCTCGCCTACAATCGTGGTGAATTTTGCCACGATTATGGGAATTATGCCACAATTGTGACAAAACCTAAATAACCAGGCCCTGATTGTGCACTACATTGTTTCCCCTATTTTTGCACGAATGTATCAAATTTAGAAACATACTAAACACTTGAATTTTCCAAATTACAAGCCCTTTAAACCTAATTCATTACATGATCATCTAGCTTCATCTTGATCACACTAAGGTTCGTTAAACTTCACTCATTTATGTCATCGGCAATTACTTCATATACATACACATAGATCTCCAATTCAAGAACACTATATTAACAACTTTCTTTAGCATTAATTCACCTTCTTTATACTTCAAATTCTAGTCTAATTGATACATATAATAACCTCTACTCGATTTTCATACACTAAGAACAAGCATAAAAACTTCTAAGTTCATTTAACATATTCTAGCACACTTCATCATCAACATCATATACCTTTCATTCCAATTCAAGCATCATTCTTATACTATTAAATAGGTCATAAAGATAATATTGCTACTTACTTATTAACCTTCCAATTTCAACTCAAAACTACAAGGTAATCTATCCCTCTAAGCAAGTAAGATCAGCACAATTCTAAGAAGAAAATGAGTTAGTTTTTGGCCTCTTGGTTATTTTGTGAAGGATTAAAGTGTGGATTTTTTGTAACAACTTAGCTAGGGTAAAGACTAGAATATAGAGAAAGATAGGGGCAATTTTGGTGGTGAAACAACAATGAAGACAACAAATACTTTGTTGTAGAATCTTGCTCCATCAAGTGCTAGGTGTCACCAACTCTCAAAGACATATGTATTAAGGCATATTAGCCATTTGCCCCCTTAATATTCTGCCATTAATCTACTCCTCAAGCTTGCATATATCTTCTAATAATTATTCCACATGTCATACAATAATGGATACAAAATTCACTTAATTATAGGCTTAGTCACCCTAATTTTCCATGTATCAATTTATCTTAACATTTTTTCCCTATCGAAATGTACATATTAATTCATCATTCTCCCAATTAATAACAATTAATTCCAAATTACTAACTATAATCCAATCAAAAACGAAAATTCAAAACATAACAATTCATAATTCACGTCATCTTCATTTTTAATCCTTCATACCTCGGAATATGTCAATTTAGAGCTTATGCCATTTTTGTAATGTGTACAATTTATAATTCATGTGTATATACTAATGATATGCATGTGAATGAAATGCTCTCAATGCTATTACTCATTTTCAATGGTCTAGGGTTCTAACCCTAATTATGTTCCGAAAACTAAATATTACATATGTTCTCAATGTGTACTTAATATTTTAACAAGGGATTTAATTTCATTTGTCTCATAAAACTCAAAATTGCATTTAAAAATAACACTATAAAACATACAATTTAACATGCATCCAACATATACATCAAACGTCCAAATAAAATATGCAACTTATGCACTCACAATTAAATTAAATGCATAATATTTCCAACTTTTTAGAAAAATTAAATTAGATTAAACTCATTGATTCCTAAACATATTAAATTTCTTTTCTAAATAGAAATTTAATTTGATTTTAAAACGATTTTCAAATCCAATTGGAAACTATTTCAAATTTTCTTGAGTCCTTTAACAAAATTTAATTAAAAACAATTTTCAATAAATTATGCTTCTAATTATTGTAATTAAAAAACTCCTTTTTTAATTAAAATTATATAAGTGACATATTCTTTTTTAAAAAAGTTAAATTAAAATTCATTGACTATGATAAAACTGTTTACAATATTACAATGAGGTCCCAAAGGAGAAAAACCAAAACTATATTAAAGGTTAAAACTTAAAGTACACTATCGTCAGTTTGTCAAACGTATGGTTTTACAAATTCTATCATGTCATTCTATGTGAAAGAAGATGTGCAGAATCTTTAGCTATGGCTAAAGTACAAATATCATTGATGATGGATGTAGCTAGTTAGTAATTGTTGGTTCCCGGATGTTTCAAAGAAGACAGTTCCTCTCCTTCCATAAATTGAAGATTCTAATGGTGTAAGCTAATTAAAGTTGTAAGTCGTCCAGCTTAATACACTTAGAGGTATTGATAACCCAATCTAGCATGGAAGTATAATCATAAGATTGACAATAGGCTTCCATTTTGTCAAGTAGTTGGCTCCATATAGTTTTGGAATAAAAGCAACGATAGAATAGGCGATCACGAATCTTAACTAATAGTTTACATGGCATACAAAGATTGTCATAACTTTCGTAACCACTTGTATTTTATGCTTAGGCAATTTTTGATGGCTACCTTAGTAATCATAGATGCTCAAGGACTGAGTGCCTTCTTTTAAGGGAGATTAGAACATGGCATTAGCTGGTGTGTGGTTTAGAAAATGCAATAGCAAGATTGATTAGTGAAGATACCTGCAGTGTTAAGTTTCCAGGTAATCTGATCCATATGATGGTTATGGTTGAGTGATAGGAAGCATTAAGAGAGTTGGTGAAATCCTCTGAAGACATCGGATCAATTCCCTATAGATATTAGTGATGTAACTTTGGTAGTAAGAGGTAGTCAGTTATGAAGGTGAGCTAATTCAGCCATTTCCCACAATATGAAAGATCTAGGGATAAATGAAGTGTAATATCCCATTTTCCTACACAAAGGGTTAGAACCTTAGATTACTGTAAATGAGAAATAACATTGATAAACTAGGAAATGCATTTGAAGCTCATACATAACATTAGCATACACACACGTGATTATTGATTTTTTTGGTACACATTAGAAAGACTATACATGCACTCATTTGACATATTATGGGGCAATGATTTTAAAGTGAATATGATGTGAATTGTGATTCATTATGTCCTGAATTCTGATTTCATGAATTATATTTATTAATTTAAAATTTTTGGTGAAAATTGGAAAATTTCTAAAATTTTAGGTATTTTCAGACTAGAAAAAATTTCAAGTGGCCAGATAATTGATTTATAGTACAAGAAATAAGTGACAATTGGCAGTATAAATTATAGACAAGTGCATTTAGGATTTATTTACAATTGACATAAAAAATTGGGTGACAATAGGATTAGAAATTTGGAGACATATGGAATAGTTATAAAAAGGACCAAATGGAACCATGGGAAGTTAATAAGTGGCAAGTGACAGGTGGCAATACCGCTCACCACTCATCCCTCTCGATTTTCTCATTTGAAAGATCAACTCTTCATTGTCTTTCGTTTTATTTCATGCTCTAATCTTCTTCGTTACTTTCTTCTCTTCTTCTCCATCTCACAACACTCTCTTCTCACCCCCTCGAACCTTACTCTCATCCTTTACTTGCTACTTCCATTTTTCATTCTCTTTATTAGTTGATAAAAACACAACTTATTCTTCTTGGATGTTGATGATCGTCTGATGTTTTGATTTAGGGTTTATGTGATTTTGAAGAGCTTGAAGTTAAACAGTAAGTGTAAAGCATTTCTCTTTATGGTCTGTTAAATAACAACTTTTATGATGATAATTAAAGATTGAATGATCATACAATGGTGATGAATATATGTTGAAATGTGGGTGAAGATATAAGAATATTAATGTCCTATTTTTATGTATATTATGAGTAATAATTTATAAATTGTTATAGAGATGTTTTTGAGGTAGAATGATTATTATAATGCTGTTGAAAGAATGCAGAAAATTTTATAAAGGGATGATATACTAGTGTTCTGTTTATGGTGTATGAAAAACATGGATTATTGGTTATTCTAGAAATGAATTAGATTGAGTTTTGAAGTTAAAGAAAAGGCAAGTGTAGTGTCTAAAAAAGATAACAACTAGGATGATAGTTTAGAGAAAAAATGATGACAAAAATTGTGTTAATAAAGTGTGCTGAAATGTTGATAATGAAAGAATATATATTGATGTTTTGTTTTATATAAATGATAAATCATAATTTATAGATTGATGTATGAATGAAATTGAGATGGAATTGAGGTGAGAATGAAGAGGAAATGATATAGAAATTATAAACTAAGCATAAGATGGTTTGGATGTAACATCTAGGAGTTGTAAATTTGGAAAATTGAAAGAAGAATTGCTGGAATTGTTAGCTTTTCATAACCCACAATCATAGGAATGCATCAACGATCGTGGGAAGTGTAGAAAGATTGGAAATATTCTAGTGGCTTAACCCACGATCGTGGGAATGCCTCCACAATCATGCGAATGGCCTTTAACATGAATCCTTCTTCTTCTATGTGATGCTCAAAACCACAAATGCAAGGTACCTTCCTATAGTACATTTAGGCTTGAATGAACCTAGTTTGATGATGGATTAAGGGATTAAATGTTTCATATGCTTAGGGTTATAATTAAGGTTGTAATTAAGGAATAGATTGATGTTATAAATGTATCAAAAATTTGGAAAATTTAGAGAAGCTATAGAAATGGAATTGATCTTATGAATGCTAATGTGATACGAATGAGATAAATGATGTGTATTAAGTAAGATTTAATGAGAATTTGGAATTTATATGATCATTATTATTTTAGAGAAGGGAATGATGAAAATATGACTGATGCGTTAGAGTAAACAATTGTTTTTAAGGTATAAACCTATATGTAAAATAGATATATACAAGGGATAAAGCGTGAGTGATTAAGATTCGTAATAGAGGATGCATACCAGGGATTGTCATTGAGCATGCATTGTGCATAAAACATATACATGTGTGTATGATTGAGTGTTAATATAACCGAGCAAATTGGTAATGTGTGTAAATGTGTGTTGCATAATATTGAAGCACAAATTGAACGACCACATCCAAACATTACTGGGACATCTAGGCAATAGCTATCTGGAGTATAATGTGAGTAACCTATATGTTCTCACTAAGATTGCTTACATTTTCTTAAATTTCAATTATTGAACTATCGCTGATGTGAATCTTTTAATTCTGGACTTTGATAGTCTGAGGCATTTGATGAATGAGATTTATATTGGAAGTGCTCATTGGATGTCAATTTGAAAGAAATAAGTGTTCCCAACTATTATATTGAATATCAAATTTTTGTTCGATAAAAAAAGTGAAAAATGAATGTGTTTACTAAATGAATGTGATTGATTGAATATATGTGATATGATGTATTTAATTACATGATATACATGATTAGATAAAGGAAATTATGACCGGAGTAGCGAGTGAAAAAGAGCTTAAAGATTAAAATGTGTATAAGAGCCACAGGCTCACTATTAAAATGAGCCCAATATCTATAACAAATGCGGGACATTTATCAATGAGCTCAATATCCACAACAAATACGACACAATTAAAACGGCACTCGATCAAAACAACGTAATTATTGAAAGTGAATCACATGTGCATTTCATATATATTTTGATATGTATATTTTGAATGATTGAAATGGTTTATCTAAATAGTTATGAACTGAAATTGTGAAATAATGTGCACTATGTGATTATGTGAACTGTCTATGAAATTTGAAATGTGAAATGTATATGTGTTATGATATAAGTGAGCAAATAAATGATGGCTTGTTCATTGAGTTCGCAAAACTCATCAAAATTGCAACATTGGCTTTCAGATACGAGAGAGGAGACTTAGCCTCTAAGACAACTTAGAAGAAACCTAGAACTATATTTTGGTCTCAAGAAATGGTTCGAAGGTTGGTCAGCTGAGACTGGAGAGTTAGTTAGAATCTTTTGTATAGTTCTCATATCATGTAGAACATGTTGTAAATATAGCAAACTCTTATGTATATTTTTGACACTGTATTTGTATGGATTATGTAACAAAATACTACAATGTAAAATGTGTTTTATCAATGGAATGAGGAGTTTGATCTTTGGATATTTGTGTTATTTATGAATGACGCCATATAAGTGAATGTGACTACTCTAATGCACCGCTTCATGAGCCATATGCCTGAATGTCAGATGAAGGTTCAGGTATTATGCCTTATGGAGTGGGGTGTTACAGTTTTGAGCATGGTTTGGCATCTACAGGGACAAATATAAGCACATAGTCATTTTTTATAATGAGAAACTCGGATAGTAATCAAGGTTATTGTCGATTATAGGTCTTCTGTTGCATGTGATCAAGTTGGACAATCAACTAACGTAGAATCTGTAGGAGCCAGAAGAGAGTCTTCTATACCTTGACCTGACTGAATGCCTATGAGAATTCTTGAAAGAAAGGAAAGGAGGTATGACAACCGAGAAAGTAGGGGACTGTGGACTTCAAAGGAAGTACAAACCCTGTTGAGGCTGAAGGATGGCTAAAAAAATTGAGAGGATCTTTGATCAGATAGACTGCGAGTCTGATGAGAAGTTCGATTACATAATCTTATTACTACAAGGTCCAGTGTACCAATGGTGGAAGACTGTTCTAGGCAATACCACTGACCTTATGGATTGAAGTGTGAAGACTTTTTGAAAGTCTTCAAAGAGAATTACATGTAGAAGATTTATTTGGACAGAAAGATTAAAAAGTTTTTAGATTTGAAGCAAGGCAGTCTTACCATACTAAAGTATGAAATACGGTTTAATAAGCTGATGGGGTATGCTACTGTCCTGATTCCTAATGAAGAGAATAAGTGTAGTAGGTTTGAAGATGGAATAAACATGGATATAATGACGAGGCTAGCTATAACGAACCTTAGTAGTTTCACCAAGTTAAGAGTGACCTCGATCTGAATCGAATAGTTGTTAAAAGATGGACCAGGAGGATATAGACAAGAGTCTAAAATGAAGAGACCTGGTGACTCTCAAGTTGATTTTGGCAAAAGGTTTAGTAAGCACTAGAATAGATCTTTTCGACCACTAGCTAGATCGAGACAGTTTGGGTTCAGATAGAGAGGCAGTTATATATAGTCTAGTAGTGGTAGAGGTCCAGTATCTGGACAGATGTAACAGTGTGAACATTATGAAAAGAAGCATAGTAGGGAATGCTAGAAGTTAGCAAGAGCTTGCCTTCAATATGGTTCCTTTGAGCATCAAATCAAAGACTACCCTGTAGTTTTCAGTGCATGGTATGGAATGAGAGGAGGAACATTGACCTAAACAACTACCCAACAGAGTCGAGCTGGTGGATCTGGAAAGAGAGGTAGAGGTAGAGTCAGAGTGAGTTTAGGGAGTCCTACTATCATAACTGAGGTGCGAAGCAACCAATCGCAGTCTTAGGCTGGAGTCTATGCGATAACCAGACAAGAGGCTCAAAACTCCCCAAATGTCATTGCAGGTATGTTGCTTATCTTTAATTTTCAAGCTTTTGCATTACTAGATCTAATATCTACGTATTCTTTTATCACATCTCATCTGGCATCTAGACTGTATTGTGATAGAGAAATATTGAAATATGGATTATAGTTTAGTACACCAATAGGTAATATTCTAGTAATTGGTAAAGTCTATAAAAGGTGTACAGTTCGAGTTAAACAGGCACAGTTTGAAGCTGATCTGAATGTATTACAGTTGAAGGAGATAAATATTATTCTAGGCATAGATTGACTCACTACTCGTAGGGTTGTAATGAACTACTATACTAAGGAGGTAATAATAGAATCTCCTAATCAGCCGAGAGTGATATTTCGAGGTGTTAGTCGAAGTGTTAGGGAAACAGAGTTCGTTATCGACTTAGTTTTAGGTACTGCTCCTATATTTATTCCTCCATATAGGATGGCGCCTGTGGAACATAAAGAACTCAAAGCTCAATTATAGGATATGTTGGATAAGGGCTTCATTAGACCAAATATATCACCTTGGGGAGCTTTAGTTCTATTTGTGAAGAAGAAAGATGGAACCTTAAGGTTATGTATCGATTATAGGCAATTGAATCGGGTGAGAGTGAAGAATAAGTATCTGTCATCGAAGATCGATGACTTATTTGATCAGTTATAGGGAGCTCAAGTACTCACTAAGTTAGACTTGAGATCAAGGTACTATAAGTTGAAGATAGTGGAGACTGATGTACTGAAAAGTGCATTCAAAACAAGATATGGCATTTGGAGTTTCTATTAATGCCTTTTAGGTTGACTAATTATCCAGCTACATTTATAGCTTTAATGAATAAGGTATTTCAAATTTATTTAGATAGTTTTGTAATTGTGTTCATTGATGACATTTTTGTGTATTCGAAGAGCAAAGAGGAACATACTAAACATCTGAGGTTAGTCCTACAAATCATGATGGAAAAGTAATTATATGTCAAGTTTAGTAAGTGTGAACTTTGGCTTAATCAAGTAGTACTTTTAGGTCACATAGTGTCTAGACAAGGCATACTAGTAGATCCAAAGAAAATAGAAGTGGTGATGAAGTAGGAAGCTCCTAAAAATGTTCAGAGATCCAGAGTTTCGTTGGAGTAGCTTAATATTACCGGAGGTTTGTCGAGGGGTTTTCACTGATCTCATCCCCTTTAGCAAAAATTTTAAAGAAGAATGTGCCTTTTTGATGGAATGATGAGTGTTAAAAATGTTTTGAGGAGCTAAAACATTGGTTAACTGTAGCACTAGTGTTAACAATTTCATCTAGATCTGCAGGTTATATGGTGTATAGTGATGCTTCACACTAGGGATTAAGGTATGTTCTAATGCAGCATAGTAGAGTGATAACATATGCATTGAGACGGTTGAGGTCTCATGAGTTCAATTACACAGTACATAATTTAGAGCTTGCTGCAGTGGTTTTTGTCCTAAAGATATGGAGAGACTTTTCATAAATATGCTGATCATAAGAGTTTAAGGTATCTGTTGAGTCAAAAAGAGTTGAATATGAGATAGAGGAGATGGATAAAGTTACTTAAAGATTATGACTACAAAATTGAGTATCATCCAGGAAAAGCTAACGTGGTAGCTGATGTATTGAGTAAAAAATCTAATAGTACTGTGGCTCAAATTCAGATATCAGGGTTGCCAAGCCTAGTTCAATTGAGAGCATTAAATGCTGAATTGAATTTAGGGTAGAAGGAAGCATTATTAGCTACATTGATGCTAAGAACTATTTTCCATGACAGTGTTAGAGAAGTTCAAAATAAAAATCCTAAAATTGTGAAGCTTAGTGATAAGTTGAAAGTGAACTCGAATTCTAATTTTGAATTAAGAGATGAGACATTGGGGTGGAAGCAGGGACTGTGTGTACCCGATATGGATAATTTGAGAAAAGAGATTTTGGAGGAAGTATATATAGCAGCCTATAATACATCCTAGTGCTACCAAGATGTATAACACGCTGAAACAACATTTGTAGTGGCTAGGGATGAAGAGATAAGTAGCTGAGTATGTTCCCAGGTGTTTAACTTGCCAACAGATTAAAGCCAAGCATCAGGTTCTGGTTAGGAGGTTATAGTCACTGCTTATTCTACAGTGGAAATAGGAGAGAATCACGATGGACTTTATTACAAGATTGCTGAGAACAATAAGGCAATATGATTGCATATGGTTTATTATGGACCGCCTGATAAAGTCGGCCCATTTCTTACTAATGAGGGAGAATATGACATTGGATCAGTTAGTTCGGAGATATGTGAATGAAGTAGTAAGATTACATGGGGTTCTAGTGTCTATTGTTTTAGACAGGGATCCTAGATTTACTTCGAGATTTTAGAGAAGCTTACAGAAAACCATAGGTGTGAAGTTAAAATTCAGTACTACATTTCATCCTCAAATAGATGGACAGAGTAAGAGAACGATTAAAACTATTAAAGATATGCTCAGAGCTTGTATATTGGAGTTTCAAGGAGCATGGTATCAGTATGTAGCTCTGATTGAGTTTGCTTATAATAACCACTATCACAGTAGCATCAATATGGCACCATACGAAGCGTTATATGGCAAAAAATGTCGTTCGCCTCTATAGTGGGATGAAGAGGGGCTAAGGGTTATTAAAATCCCAGAACTAATCCAAGACACGATTGATAAAGTGAAACTAATCTGAAGTATAATTAATGCAGCTCAAGATAGACAAAAGAGTTTTGTGGATTAGCATCAGAGAGATACGGAGTATCAAGTTGGAGATAAATTGTTTTTGAGAGTATCACCTTGGCGAGAAGTGCTAGGGTTCAGTACAAAAGGTAAGCTCAGTGTTGGACCCCAAATTTTTTTCTTAGAATTTATTTTATTAAATTAGAAAGCATGAATATAAGTTAGAATTCATGAATTAGCAATTTTTGGAGTTTAATTATATATATTATGAATCTCGTGTGGTTGCATGAATTAAAAGAAAGAGTTAGAATTAAGTTAAGGAGTTAGAAGGCATTAGGTTAATAAGGAAGGGTAAGCTTGGAAACAAAAGTTGGTCTTGAACTAATAAGAAAGAAGAGAAGTGAGTCATGCATATTAAGAAAGAAAAAGAGAGAAATTCGTAAAAGTACTTAGAAGAAGAGAAGGGGAACCAAAGCATAGAGAGGAGAAGAAGGAAAGAAAGAAAAGGAGATAAAAAGTAGAAGAAGGTTCAACTGAGTTTTAAGTAACCATTTATTTTATTTTTCTTGTTTTGATAGAAAAAGGAAGTAGAGAAGATAAGTTATATATTGAAAATGAAGATAGAAAGAAGGGAAATAAGAGATTTATGTTTTTATATTTTTATAAACTTTTAACTAGATCTTAGTTCTTATAGCTTAGATAAATTAAGATTAGATTAAGTCTAAGCTTAGTTTTAGATAATATAGCTTTAAGGAAGTCCTATTCGTGTATGTTGATTTGGATGAAAATATGATTGTTTGAAGGGAAGGGAATTAAGAAAGCTGAACGCAAAAACAAGAAGAAGAAGAAACTTGATATTGGAATTTCAAGTAAATAGGTGGGTAATATGCTTATAGTTGTTATGTTGGTGAGCTGAATTATTTGACTTTATGTGTACCTAAATTCTTGCTTTTATTTATTTTGAATGCAGAAAAAATAATTTAGGATTGAAATCATGTTTGCTTTGAAAAAATTTTGCTCTTTTAATGTTAACGAAAAACATAAAATATAAGAAACATGAAAATATGTGATTATGGTATGAAATAAGTAAACATCATAAATTTGCTTATGTGGGCAAGAGATATACCATTTTGTTCATATGTGTACATTGGCCTATAACGGTCTTCCGGCTGCCCATTTGTGGAGTATGAGCTCCACAAAATGTACTCATTTCATTTATGGTGTAAACTTTGGCTTCGCCATTTCATTCTATAGGATTCTCTAAAGCGATTCTATGTGTGAATTTTATTTTAAATTGCTAAACATGACATATGATTAAGTGCTATGCATTGATGATTGAAGAAGTTATCTGATCTAATTTGTGTAAGAATACGGTTATTTGTGAGTTTGAACTATGGATATTATATAATTAATGAAGTAAATCACACGTTAATAAAGAATTCACGTACAATATACAATATACATAAGAAGGGGGTTAAATTGTGTATTTTTTTCGTGAATACAAAAACTTTAATATATCTTATTAAGAACTTTTCGAACTGTTAAAAGAATAACACAAAAGTTATACAAAAATAGTTACGTAGTTAAACCGTAAATAACTTCTATATACTTGTCTAAGACAAAATAGAATAAAGTGAAAGGTTAGAAGATAGACGCTGTGATTTTTATACTAGTTCACCCCAAACCATGGGCTACGTCCAGTCCTCAGAGTTCGTATGAGATTTCACTATACTTCGAAAAATTTACAAGTATTCTTTCTTCCCTTTCAAAGCCTCTTCAGGTCTCTTACATAAAGTATTCTTTCTGCTATCTTAGCCTCTCCAGGCTCCTAGCCTTTTCTTTCTCTCACTAGAAAGATATTGTGAGCTTTTGTTACAGTAGAGTTTGCTCTCGAGTATTGTACTTTTGAATATAGAATTTTTATTTTTTAAGTAAACACTTGAAAGCTCAAAGATCAATAATTGTTCAATCTTCGACTTCGACTACGACTACTATATATAGCCTAGGTCTCCAACTGCTTCTTGATTCTTAATAACTGCTTCTTGATTCTTGTAGAACCCGTTATTTAGTTGAGTTCTGTAACTAACTCCAACTAACTAACTATCCAACGTACTAGCATATCTTTATCTTTGTATCGTCTGTGTTTTCCTCTTCTTTTGTGTTTTCTATTTCTTCTGTGTTTTCCGCTTCTTCTGTGTTTTGCGCTTTTTCTGTGTTTTTCATTTCTTCTGCGTTTTTCTGCTTCTTCTGTGTTTTTACTTCTTATGTGTTTTTCTGCTTCTTCTGTGTTTTATGCTTCTTCTATGTTTTGTGCTTCTTCTGTGTTTTGTGCTTCTTCTTCTTTTTCCGCTTTTTCTGTATTTTTACTTCTTCTGTGTTTTCCCTTCTTCTGTATTTTCCGCTTCTTCTTCTGTGTTTTTCACTTCTTCTGTTTTTTGCTTCTTCTGTGTTCTCCACTTCTTCTTTGTTTTTCGCTTCTTCTGTGTTCTCCACTTCTTCTGTGTTTTCTGCTTCTTCTGTGTTCTCCGCTTTTTCTTTGTTTTCCACTTCTTCTGTGTATTCCACTTCTTCTGTGTTTTGTACTTCTGCACATTTAACACACTTATCAAAATAGTTCATTTATTTCTAATATTATTATTATTTGATTGTCACCAAAATTAATAATTGTGAAGTCCTCTTGACTAAACAATATGTTGGATCGCCTATGGCCAATGTATTCATAATACGCAACGGAATAGGCCATTTTATATAACAAAAGTATAACTGAAAACACAAAACAAGTATAGATTTTCCTCTTGATGCAGATTGGTATTTGTTTTTCAGTTTTGTAGACGTTGCGATGCGTGAATGTCCTCTAGCGGTATCCATACGAGGATGAACAATCTAGACAGCCACTAATGTGTGCTAGCACGTTCCAAAACACCTTTTGAACGTTGCACAATTTTTGTCTCGAAAAATGAACAGCTGGTGGCTACGGTTTTTTTGTATATCTTCTAATAAGATATAGGTTCTCTATTTATGGAGAAACCTTAATCTTTATTCCTATTAGGAATAAGTAAGGAATAAGTATGTCATAATCCTAAATCCATTAGGATTATGAAAGCCCAATAAGTTTCGGTCCATATTATATCTTATATAACAAAAGCCCAATAACTTAATTCAATCTAGCCCAATAAATATATCCACATATATTTATTCAGTGCCTAATAAATTAGGC
>JANZXR010011381.1:0-16259 GCA_027575705.1 Erythroxylum echinodendron
ATATTTACATTAATGCTGAAATTACTCATTACATGTTTAGTGTGTTTTTCTTATTATGAATTTTTTGTTTTCAGGTTCCAATACTGACATTCGAAAACGAGGTAGAGATAAGACAAAAGAAGCTGAGTTGCAACGGATGAATGTTGCAATAAACAGCAAGTTATCTATGAATATGACCCCACGCAACATCGTCTGTTGGATAAGATCTAATCTGCAAAATTGACCAGTGAGTTGGGTATCGTTGTGAGGAATGAGTTGCCTTACCTTCAGCATGTCAGGCAATTAAAGGAAGACAACTTGCTCCAAAATACTTTGGACAAAGTGTCGGTAATATTTCAATTCATTTAATTATATGTATTACGATTTTACTTAACAAAAATAATAACTTAACTTATACGTGTTCTTCAGAGATGAAGCTCAATAGCGTTGATATCGACACGCCTGAGATTTTAAGTAGTGTTAGTTCACTATTGAAACAAAGGTGAAGGATCATCGATATAGACTTCATAAATATTACCAGTTTTTCCCTTTCGATGAAGAGGCAAGGAGACATGTTCCAGACTAGGTGGCTCCAGAAAATTGGAGTCAAATGTGTGATTATTGGGCCTCAGCAAATGTTCAAGTTTGTTTTTTTCTCTTCATATTTTCCTTCCATTAATTTTGTTTATACATTTCATCACTACTTCTCTTAATTTAGGAAAAGTTTGAGGAAGCCAAGGTGAATAGAGCAAAAATAAAGACTCCTCATAATACCAGCTCCAGATCATTTGTGGTTGTTTGACAAGAATTTGTAAGTATAACGTTTTCAATTTATTATTCTATTTCTTAATACACTAAATTATAATTGGTTATAATTTTTTAAATTCATATAATAGAGCCAAACACAACTCAAAGGACAAAAGTGTGATAGGATCACACTCTACAAGTACACACATTATAAGGAAGTCAAGGCTGGACGTCTCAAGAGGCACAAAGTAATTATGTAAGTACAAACAAATTAATATTACAATTTATTTTTCTATGTAATAGTAAATAATAATTTTTTAGTTAACTCGATTTCGTACTTGAAATTGTAGGACAAGGTGCAGGAGTTGTTACAGACGTCATTGTCTGAGGGGAATGAGCCCAATATCGATGACATTTACAACAACATCCTTAGTACAAGATCGAGCTATATCAAAGGTCTTGGGTATGGTCCTAAGCCTGTTGGTGCATCTTCATCACGACCAGCATATGTGACAGCACTTCAAGAGGAGAACCAACAACTAAAGACTAAGTTAGATCATAATATTAAAGAAGTGAACAAGCTTAAAAAGATGGTTAAACAATTACTAGGTTCTGCATATGCTAGTGGTAGTGACTTAGATGAAAATTCTTAGTTTGTAAATGATGTGTAAATATTTTTTTTATATAAAATGCATTCCATTTTATATGTTTATTTTATTTCAATTTATTATTATTTAAAATTCTTTTTACCAACATTAATTATAAAATGAATCATTTTTATATTTCAAATTGTCTTAAAAATTGTAATAAATTATAATATATTTGTTTTTAACAATTATAGTAATATTTAAATTTAAAATAAAATTTTATCACTAAATAATATTAGCTACCAAAACAAAATCGTCACAAAAAGTTATTACTTACGTTTACAAAAACGTCTCTAAAAACATTTACCTACAACAACGAATTAGTATCTAAAACTATTATGCTACAAAAACAGAATCGTCACTAAAAACTATTAGCTATCAAAAAGAAATCGTTATAAAATATTGTTATCTATGTTTGCAGGAACGTCTCTAAAAATATTTACCTACGACAAAAAGTTAGTGGCTAAAACTATTCTGCTACAAAAAAGAAATCGTCACTAAAAATAGTTACCTACGACTACAGTTTAGTAGGAAAAACTTTTATCTACGAAACAAAAACGTCGGAAAATCCTATGTACGACGTTCTTTGTTCTCATCGGTTATATTTTTTACCGACGATATTTAATGTCAAAAAAAGTTTTTTGCGACAATTTCAGCAAAACGTCACGGATGTTATTTTGCTATCGGAATTTAGTGATGATTGGGAAGATGATTATTTTTCGTTGCAAATTAGTATTTGTGACGATATTTTAATGTTTAGCGATGTTAGTTTCGTCACTAATAACCTTATCTGTTGTAGTAACAACTTATGCATGGAAGTTGATTTATGGGTAAAGACTTTGAAGAAAGTTTTGCGTAGAACCGCTTACACGTTTTGCAGTTGCTCTTCGATTTTTTCCTCGTTTCTTATATTTCAACTTTCTGTCCGGAAACAAAAAAAAAAAGATATGACATGCACAGAACTGACACCTCTGTCAGGATTTTGATCGTCGCCCGGTTGGAATGATTCTATACTTCGAGTTTCCAAGTCTACATCGACATTCTTTACTGTTCCTGACGTCGACATTATCGCTTTCTCTGGAGTTAACAGATCACAAAACCTGACAGTTTACAAAATTAGAGGTCTGGTATGAGTCGGTAATCTTTATAAAGAACTGCCTGTACCAGTAGTGCCAAGCAGAATGCTTCCTTTTTTATAGGCCATTTCCTAACTCTATGCACTTAATTAGGCTATGTTTAGTTGGATGTAAGATTTTTAATAGAATGAAATGGAACATAATGAAATAAAATTGTTTATAAGGAAATGAAATGTTAATGGATTCGGAAAGGAAAGAATGAAAGTGTTCATAATGTAATATAATAAAAAGTTGTTTGAATGAAGGGTTTATAATGTAATATAGTATAAAGTTGTTTATTATTTTACATTTCATCCTAAATCTTTAAATAGGAGGATTTTTATTTTTATTATTTAGGATAAAATAAAATGTAATATAAAACCCTTTACTTTTATCTCTTTCCATTCCATTCTATTATGAACCTTCTCCTAAAAAATAATATTGTATTATATTTTATTTTATTAATAAATCCCTGACTAGACATAACTCTACTCTTACTCACACCATAAGCGATGGCTTAAACAAAGAAGATAATATTAAAATAAAGTCAAATCGCCGGCCATTAAAGTCATAGATTTCAGACTCCAACTTGATTGGCAGTACAAGTAGACGGTCATGGCTGTGGCTTGGCTTCCAATTCCTACTTCCTGGTGAAAAAAAGAGGCATGAAATCATCTCTTCCGTTTACTCAAGTCCTATCCCGTGCTAACACTTATTATTTACAAAGTTTATAACAAATAAATGAGACAAAAAGAAATTTGTGGATGAAAATTGTTACTCTATAAGAATTGAATTGAGCAAGGGAACAGAGCATTAGTGGTCCTGCCGTCACAGTTCCCCTTTATGCATGTGTCTGAATCCTCTGTGTAAGATTACTTTTTCCTATTCTATCTAACGTTTTATACTTTGTCCTGCTCTATTTACTGTTAAAATGACGTCATTTTTGTTAAAAATTTAAAGACGCACTCTCTCATTCCTTTGTCCTAACTTAAAATACCCTATTAGTTATAGCTATGTCACGAACGAGTCACTCTCTCCTCTCTCCTATGAGAATGCACTAAGCATGGCCGTGCACTTATTACACAAAATATAATTTATTGTTTTTAAATTTAAATTTAAAATTTTAAAATTAAAATTAAAATAATAAATTAATTATAAATATGTTATTATTAATTTTTTTAAAAAATTAAAATAAAAAGAAAAATTGAATAAGTGGGGAGGTGAGCACTTAAAGCACGGCCGTGACAAAATGTAATTTATCGTTTTTAAATTTTAAATTTTATTTTTAAAATTAAATTATAATTATAATAATAATAAATTAATTTTTTCTTTAATTATAAATATGTTAATATTAAATAATTTTTAAAATTAAAATAAAAAGAAAAACAATTGCATAAGTAAAGCACACCCGTGCACTTGTTTTTAATTTAATTTAAAATGAAAAAATAAAAAACAAGAAATTAATTTTTTAATTATAAATATGTTATTATAAAATTTTTTAAAAATAAAAATAAAAAGAAAAAATTGTATAAGTGCACAAGCATGCACCAAACCGTACATTTATGTGACAAAATTTAAATTTAATTTTTTAAATTAATTTTTAAAATAAAATAAAATTTATAATGATAAAAATAAAAAACAAAATTTGTGGCAAATTTTAATTTGTGTATTTCTATTACTTTAAATTTAATTTTTAAATAAAATTTAAAATATAAACTAAAACAAGTTGGAAGCTTTAGGAGTGCACAATCGTGCACCCATATTAAAATTTGCTAGTGCACGATCGGGCTAGTGCACGATTGTATATTCCTGATGTGTCACTCAATTTTGTAAAAATTATATCTCTCAATTATAATGTTCAAAAATTATAAACTTTATACTGTTAGAAAGCTAAAAGGATAAGTTACAACTTTTGTGGAGATAACTTTGTCTGATTTGACCCAACTTAATACAATTTAGTAGTTAAAATGAGGACACAATTTCAAACACTCCTGATGTGTCACTCAAATTTGTTAAAATCATATATCTCAATTATGATATCCAAAAATTACATACTTTTTACAATTAGAAAGTTAAGAAGATAAACTACAATTTTTGTGAAGATAACTTTATCTTATTTAACCTACATCAATATATTTTAATCATTAAATTGAGGACACAATTTTAAACACTCCTGACGTGTCACTCAAATGTCTAAAAATTATATCTCTCAATTCTGATGTCTAAAAATTACAAACTTTATACCATTAGAAAGCTAAGAGGATAATATACAACTTTTATAAAGATAACTTTATCTGATTTGGTATACATCAATACAGTTTAACCGTTAAAATGAGGACACAATTTCAAACACTCCTGATGTGTCACTCAAATTTCTAAAATTTATATCTCTCAAGTCTAATGTCCAAAAATTACAAAATTTATACCATTAAAAAGCTAAAAGGATAATCTACAACTTTTATATAGACAACTTTATCTTATTTGACCTACATCAATACAGTTTAATCGTTAAAATGAGGACATAATTTCAAACATTCCTTATGTGTCACTCAAATTTTTAAAACTTATATCTCTCAATTCTGATGTTCAAAAATTACAAAATTTATATCATTAAAAAGCTAAAAGGATAATTTACAACTTTTATAAACACAACTATATCTGATTTTGTAAGGCCCCAAATTTTTTGTTAAAGTAATAATTAAAATTAAAATAATAGAAAAATTGACAAATTGACAAAATTTTATTTAAAAATAAAAATTTAAATATAAAATATAAAATTTAAATTTAAATTTAAATTTAAAATTTGATACATAAGCACGCCCATGGACTTATAGATTTTTTAATTTTAATTTTTATAAATTAATATTAACATAATTAAAATTAAAATTAAAATTAAAATTTAATTTAATTTAATTTTATTAAATTAATAATTAAAATTAAAATTTAATTTAATTTTATTTTTATTAAAATAATAGTAGTATAATTAAAATTAAAATAAAAAAGTAAAAAATAAAAGAGCCTATAGCAGGTCGGCTGGTTTGCGGCTTAGCTGATTGGAGAATGGGTTGAGTTAGATAGAAGAGTGAGTAAGTGTCCTTGAAATTTTTAAAAGAATGACGTTGTTTTAACGTTAGATAGAGTAGGACAGAGTAACGGATCCTCTGTTTTAACGTTAGACAGAATAAGATAGAGTAACCTACTATCTAGGACTTTTTTATTTTAATTTTAATTATACTATTATTATTTTAATAAAAACTATATTAAATTTTAATTTTAAATATTATTTTAATAAAAATTAAATTAAAATTAAATTATGTTATTATTAATTTTATAAAAAATTAAAAATTAAAAATGTATAAGTGCATGGGCGTGCACTTAATGCACCCCGTGCTTATGTATCAAATTTTAAATTTAAATTTTATTGTTTTTATTTTTATTTTTAGATAAAATTTTGTCAATTTGTCAATTTTTGTTTTCTATTATTTTAATTTTAATTATTACTTTAATAAAAAATTTGAGGCCTTACAAAATCAGATATAGTTGTCTTTATAAAAGTTGTAGATTATCCTTTTAGCTTTCTAATAGTATAAATTTTGTAATTTTTGGACATTAAAATTGAGTGATATAAGTTTTAGAAATTTGAGTGACACATTAGGGGTGTTTGAAATTATGTCCTTATTTTAACGATTAAACTGTATTGATGTAAGCTAAATCAGATAAAGTTGTCTTGATAAAAAGATGTAGATGATCCTTTTATCTTTCTATTGGTATAAATTTTGTAATTTTTGGGCATCGGACTTGAGAGATACAAGTTTTCGAAATTTGAGTGACACATTAGGAGTGTTTGAAATTGTGTCCTCATTTTAACGATTAAACTGTATTAATGTAGGTCAAATAAGATAAAGTTGTCTATATAAAAGTTGTAGATTATCTTTTTAGCTTTCTAATGGTATAAATTTTGTAATTTTTGGATATTAGACTTGAGAGATATAAATTTTAGAAATTTGAGTGACACATCAGGAGTCTTTGAAATTGTGTCCTTATTTTAACGGTTAAACTGTATTGATGTAGGACAAATCAGATAAATTTATCTTCATAAAAGTTGTAGCTTATCCTCTTAACTTTCTAATAGTAAAAAGTATGTAATTTTGAATAATATAATTGAGAGATATGATTTTAACAAATTTGAGTGATACATCCGGAGTGCTTGAAATTGTGTCCTCATTTTAACGATTAAATTGTATTGATTTAGGCCAAATCAGATAAAGTTGTCCTCATAAAAGTTGTAGCTTATCCTCTTAACTTTCTAATGATATAAAGTTTATAATTTTTAGACATTAAATTGAGAGATATAATTTTTATAAAATTGAGTGACACATCAGGAGTACACGATCGTGTACTAGCAAATTTTAATCATGCACTCCTAAAGCTTCCAGCTTCTTTTAATTTATATTTTAAATTTTATTTAAAAAAATTAAAATTAAAATAATAGAAACACATAAATTAAAAATTGCCACAAATTTTGTTTTTATTTTTAACATTACTAATAGGTATTCTAAGTTAGGACAGAGGAATGAGAGAGCACGTCTTTAAATTTTTAACAAAAACAAAAGTTAGGACAGAGGAATGAGAGAGCGCGTCTTTAAATTTTTAACAAAAATGACATCGTTTTAACATTAGACAGAGTAATCTTAAACAGAAGATCCATACTCGTGTCTTCTACCATTAAAGTCCTAGATTGACTTCAGATTCCAATTTGATTGACAGGACAAGTAGATTTATGGCTTGGCTTCCAATTCCTGATGCCTTGTGTAAGAGAAGGTGGTCCTGGCGAATGAGGTTACCTCATCTAAATTGACCATTTTACGTGACATGCTTCAACGTGATGACTCATAAAGAACTGAAAAAAAGTGATAATAAAAAGAGGCCTTAGTAGGGACCTGATTTTCTGTTAAGATTATAATATTTTTATTATATTTTATTAAACCTCGTTAACAAATTTATGCAAATTTTACATAAATATAAGGATGAACTTTAATAAAAGAGGATTGAAACAGATTAATTAAAATAAAAGATTTGATGTACCCGTTAAGAGTTCAAATTCTCAATATAACATCATTTTATAGATAAAATTATTTCGTATTATGTGCACAATATATAAAATAATGTCATATTAAATTCGGAACAGTATTAAAATAGAATTATTGAAACTGAAAATCTAATCCTCGTTGGAGATGGAGGCACCTAGTTAGTGGTTGAATATTTAAATAAAAAGGATATTTAAATAGGTGAAAAATTCTCTTATATCCTACATGAGGCCCTCCTCAACTTGATAAATTCTAAGCTTAATTAGCGATTTTCTATCATAACCTGTTTATTTCTTGCCCTACACAATGCTTTCATCCTCTCATTCAAGGCATAGCCTGCAAAATGACAGGATCAGGTAATTACAAAATGACAAGGTATACAGAAAAAAATCTAGTCTCAATCACCCAAATGAATCCAAATCAACGAAATGAACAACGGTCTGAACAAGTCAGTCACCATGTTCCTTAAGTTGAAAAATCAAACATAAAATTTTGGGGACTTCAGATTTTTCTTCCACGTGAAATCAGCCCCCGACCAAAGCACAATTATTCTGACGGCAGCTGCCCCCACACCAATAGTTCAACTAAATCATTAAATTTTGCAAATTGACCTTCAAGAAAAATATAATTATTTATATCTCTATTTCATTAAATATATATTAAATATCAATTTTATACATAATAAAAGGTTAAATTGAAAAATTTTCTAGTTCTAACTTTATTCTTTTTATGATTATTTTATAATTTTAAATTTCTAATCGCTAATTTATTCAATTTAAAATATTCTCCACTTGTCTTTTTTCATCCATCGGATTAGGGGTGGTAATGGGTTGAGTTTGCCCAGGCTCGATGTAATCGAGCTTTAGTTTGGGCAATCTAAACTTCAACTTGGCCTGACTTATCCTAATTTTTATTATTTTTCAATAAAAAATAAAAAATAAAGTCATTTAAAAAAATTTATTTTCCTTATAATTGTCGAGTCTCGAACTAGAATGAACTTAGACAGCTCGAGTCTAAGACCTATCAATCCTGACTTATTGATTTCGAAGCTCGGACATTAAGATAGAACAAGAAATAAAAATATATGATAAAATAAAATAGAAATAAAGAATAAAAATATAAACATAAATGTTAAAATAATAATAACACTACAAATATAAAAAATAAACATAAAGAATAATAATAATAATAAATAAATACATATAAATATATAAAAATAGATATTATTTTTGATTATTTTATAATTTTAAAGTTCAAAATGTTAGTTTACTAAATTTAAAATATTGTCCAATTGTCTTTTCTCCTCAATGGGATAAACAAGAGAGATGCCTGGTTTCTCTAGTTTTATCAAAATGAATACTTATTATCTTAAACTGTTGGTGAATATATAAAACCAATTAAGTTGGCCTCATACAATAGCTTAAGCTATTGTGGTGAAACGGTCACTTAACATGACATCTGAGCCTCTATGACTAAGTGGCTGTGAGTTCAAATCCTACTACCCACATATCATTTAGCACAAGGTAGAATAAGCTTGTGTAAGTTTCAAGCTCAAAGGACTTTTACTTGAGGGAGTGTGTTAGTGAATATATAAAACTAATTAGGTTAGACTCACATAACAGCTTAGGCTATTGTGGTGAAACGATCACTTCAAACAACCACGCCTAGATGTGATTATTAGGTCACCTAAGCCTCAGAATCTTCGTACATTTACTTAAACCAGTTTCAATGAAATAATGAGGTACGTAGTATACAGTACAGGATAATGCTCAAGAAGCTTTATTTGAAGCTTGTTTAAGGATTGACGTAGGTATAAAAAAGACAGGTAGAATATAACTCTTTAGTTAATTATTAGGTCAACTAAACCTCAGAATCTTCGTACGTTTACTTACGTACTATACAGTACAGGATAATGCTCAAGAAGCTTTATTTGACCCTTGTTAAAGGATTGACGTAGGTACAAAATACAACTCTTTGGTTAAAAAATAGGAACAACTTTTCTGTCGATGCATGCAGATTGGAGAGATTATAACTAATTCCCACAAATTGTTCAAGAAAGCTAATAAGATCTATATATGTATGAGGAGCATTGAACCAAAAGACAAAAGATAAGTGTGTATGCGGTCAGCTAAATTTGTACACAAACCAAAGTCACAATACATATGTCACTCATTTGTACAGTTTAGGCAATTTTCATACATATATGTCCAATCAATACATATTTTTCTTAATAAGTTTGATTATTACATTAGTACATATGATCTAATTAGTAAAGGCCAAAGATTAGAAAATTAAACAATGCTATTTAGATTACCTATCCAATGACTATTAATGTTCTCTTTTCACGTAAAAACAACTTACTAAATGCAATTAAGTTTTGGTTTTAATGTTCTACACATCTTGATTTTGTATTCGGTTTTATATGTTATATATCTTATTACTTGATTTTGACATTTTTTGACAATTGGACCTTCAAAATAATGTTGACTAGTTATACAATCCAAATCAAGGTGAGATACAATATACCTTGGATCTCTATATGATTTGAAGGCTGAAATTTAAAAATCTCCTATCGTGGAAACACGTATAGAGTTAGAACTGTATCAAAGTCATAGATTGACTTCAGAATCCAACTTCATAGGCAGGACTAGTAGATGATCATGGCTATGGCTTGGCTTCTAATTTCTAAAGAAAAAAAAGGTGGTCCTGCCGTCGCGGAGTCCCCTTTTATGAATGGGTGATGTGTCTTCTACTTATTATCCTTTGTGAGTAGACCTTAATCTAAGCTTGAGATTCCAAATGCGATACAATAAAACCGCGAAACCTACCTTTCAAACATTATAGTTAAATCAGCGCCAATGATGACTAATATATTTGAAGACTTATATAGTTGCCTGTGAATGTAATTCATGAATGTATTTGTTGGTGTGAAATGAGGTTACCTCATCTGAATTGATAATAAAAACTAGAAAGAGGCACATTAGGGGTGGAGGCACCTCATAGGTGTTTGAGTTTGACAAGTCTAACTCGTTCAAAAATACTAATCAAATGTAATGGTGATTGAAAGTGAGAATATGTTGAGTCTCTTAGTATCAATTGATATTAGTTTAAATTCGTCACTTAGTTAATTTATTAAATAATTTATACATATTGCATGATTTGTGAAATATTACATAAGTTTAATTAGTGATTTATTCAATACAATTTTGAAAATAATTATTAGAAAACAAGACATAAAACAATGATTATGTCTATCAGAACTTATTAGAAAAAAAGACATACTAACGATTTTCTATCAGAACTTGTTTATTTCTTGTCCTTAAGATTTCATCCGGTCATTCAAGGCTTAGCTTGCAAAATCACCGGATCAGGTAATTACAAAAAGACAAGGCACTACAACAAACAGCGTATTTAGCGAAGATTGAAAAAGAAAAAATCACCGCAATTAGTAATGTGCGACGATTTCATTTTGTCATCCAAATCGTCGCCGAATTCCGATAGCAAAATAACATCGATGACATTTAACAGAAGCCGTCACGAAAACATTTTTGTGACAAACAAATTTTGTCGGAAAAATGTATTGTCAACGATTAAAAGAAACATCGGTAATAGTTTTGCGCGAGGTTTACTTTTAGTAGATAAAGTCTTTTCCTACGAAATCTTATGTGTCGGTATTTATTTTTAGTGACAATTTTGTTTTGGTAGCAAAAAACTTTTAGCCACTAATTTATCCTGTAGACAAAATGTTTTTACAGACGTTTTCGAAACGTTGATAAAAATCTTTTGTTACGAAGTATTTTTAGTCGCTAAAATGGTTTAGTGACAATTTGTTTTTTGTAGCAAAAAAGATTTAGCTACAAAATGTTTGTTGTAGCAAAAACATTTTATCGATGTTTTTCAGACGTAGAGAATTAGTTTTTGTGACGAATTTCATTTGGTAGCTAATAGTATTTAGTGCCTAAATGTAATTTTTAATTTAATAATTATTATAACTTTTATGCACAAATTTATTACAATTTTTAAGACTTTTTCTGATGAATTATTTTTGATAACTTGTATTATTTAGTAACAAATTTTAATTTTGAAATTTATAATTATTATAATTGTTAAAAACAAATTTATTTTAATTTATTACAAATTTGAAGACATATTTTATATTTTGTAAATAATCATAAATTAAAAATGAATAAAAATATAAAATGGAATGCATTATATACAAAACAATATTTACATCATTTACAAACTAAGAGTTTGAATCAGAATCACTAACACTAACATATAAAGAACCTAATATTTGTTTAACCAAAATTTGAAGGTTGCTAATTTGTTTTAGTCCTCGATTTAACTTGTGTACTGTACATTCTAATTTTGTCTTCAGTACTTGGTTCTCCTCTTGAAGCGTTGTCAATAATGTTGATCGTGAAGAAGAGGCTCTAACAGGCTTAAGCCATACCCAAAGCTTTTGATATAACCAGATCGTGTACCAAGGATATTGTTGCAAATGTCATCGATATTGGGTTGATTTCTCTCAGCCAATGACATCTGCAACAACTCCTGCATCTGGTTCTACAATGTAAAGTAGAAAATGGAGTTAACTTAAAAATTATTAGTTAATATTATATAGAAAATAAATTGTAATATAAATTTATTTGTACTTACATAATTAATTTGTACCTCTTCAGACGTCCAACCTTGCCTTTTCTTGTAGTGTGTGTGCTTGTAGAGTGTGATCCAATCACACTGTTGCCCTTAGATTTGTGTTTGAATCTACAATAATTAAAATAAAATTTAACCAATTAGAATTTATTATATTAAAAAATAAAATAATAAATTGAACACGTTACGTTTACTAATTCTTGTCGGACAATAACAAATGATCTGGAGCTTGTGTTATACGGAGTTATCATTTTTGCTCTATTGGTCTTAGCTTTTTAACACATTTCCTAAATTAAGAGTATTAGTCATAAAATGTATAAATACAATTAGTGGAAGGAAAATATGAAGAGAATAAAACAAACCTTAAATTACGGTGAAGCTCAATAATTACAGAATTTATTCCAATTTTTTTCAGCGTAACTTTCCGACACATATCTCCTGGCCTCTTCATTGGAAGGAAAAGACTGATAGTATTTATGTAGTCGATAGCGGTGATCCTTCACCCTTTGTTTTAGCAGTGAACCAACACTGAAACCTCAGGCTGCTCGATTTCTACAATATTGAGCTTCATCTATGAAAACAATTATTAGATAAGTTATTAATTTAGTAAAGTAAAATTGCAATACTTATAATAAAATAAATTGAAATAATACCGAAACTTTATCCAAAGCATTTTGCAGCAAGTCCCAACTCATTAGCTAATTTTGCTACTTGGATCTTATCAACTGGACACCCTTGTGTCAGGTCAACAGTCACGGACAACCTAGAATTCATTGCAACATTCATCCGTTGCAACTCAACGCTTTTTGTCTTTCCCCTACCTCATTTTCTGAGGCCAGTATTGGAACCTGAAAAAACAACATAATGATTAAAACATATTAAACATGTAATGAGAGCATAAATGTATATATGATTAGTTATCAATAATAAACCTGAAGATCCCTCATAACTACCAGGCGATGTTGGTAAAGGTTGTTGTTGCTGACTTTCCTCCTGCAATGATGCAATTACTGGTTGTTCTGTTGGAGAAGCGTCATCGCCCGTAACCAGCCTATTTCCTTTGTTAAGTCCAAGTGCCATTGTAATCAACCTATGTAAAAATCAACAACGTCAACAATATTAGAAAATAGACAACAAATACAGAAAATCATCAACTACCGCAAAAACTAAACTGAAACATTAAAAATATGCTTATAGTCATCGTAAATAAACATAACTACAACATCAACAACATAAGACCTATAATTATGTTATTAATATTTGAATTAATATAAAAAATGAAACTTACATTCAATCATCATCATCAAGATGAAGAAAATCATCAACATTAAGTAGATGTTCGTTTGATTCTTTATCACTAATATGTTCTAGCAAGTATCGTCATTGTCATTGAAGTCATCTCGAGTATATTCTTCATCTGTTTGTAAGAAAAGATGAGATTAGATTTCATCTAGTTGAACTATATTTGGCTTGACATCTCTCCTTTGGGATGAAGATATATCTGCATCTTTTACTGTAATGCCTTCATTATTGATCTCCAATCCACTATCTTGATAGACTTCATCAGTATCTTCATCTAATTCACCAATATTCCTTTCACAAAAATCAAAGACATTCCTTTGTTGAAACTTTTGAACAACCTTCCAATTGTGACCTAATACAGTATTGTTGACATAGAAAACTTGTTTGGCTTGAGTTTCAAGGACAAAAGGATCATTATCGTACCATGTCTTATTAACATTTATGCTAGTAAGATGCTCGTTCACTCTCATGTCAGTTGGATCAAACCATTTGCATTTAAGTAGAACAACCTTTTTATCCTTGATGTAGTGCAACTCTAAAATTTCAGATATGATACCATAAAAATCAATTATTCGTCGTTATGACATCCTTCAACGACAACCCGACTATTTTGACTTCTAACTCGACTATCTCGATCTTGTATGTGATATCGCACCCCATTAATGATGCAACCTATGTATTTCTTCATACAAATATGTGGCCCACATGTCAAACTATATAATGCTGTTGTCGTTTCTTGCACGTTACAGTTATATAACCGTATCATCTGTATGGCAAATTTATAATAAAAATGAGGATGAGACATATTCTCATATATACATAATATTTAATTAATATAAAACTTACTCGATTTCGAAACCATGATATAAACTTCTGCTTATTTTTTTCTTCAACATTACCGATCCTTTTGCTTCGAATTGTGTCATTGTGCTCTCTATTGGGAAATAAAAACACAGTAACATCGATGAGTTAATGCAACAAATTGTAATATGATTGTTTGAATGAATAAAAATATACGTACTCCATGTATGTATCGACATTCTCACAATTGTTTAAAATATACCAATGGGCAATTTCGAATTCGTCCTTACTTAACTCGACATATTTACCCGCATCAAATAGCCTCACATTTTGGGAGAAATAGACAAACGATCATCATCATTAAAATCAAAGTTACGTTTTGGTCTATTAAATCTTGTCTCCATATCAGTTAACTACATTGAGCAAAAAGTCAAGCATTCATTTGCTATATAAGCCTTCGCAATAAACTCCTTTGATCGAGCTCTATTATATACATAACGCTTAAAATAGTATAAAAACCTAAACATAAATAGTTAAACACTTAGGAATTGTTACTAACAAATAACATAGCAAAAACTAGTTGAATTTAATATAAATTACCTTTCAGTTAGAAACATCCATTGAAATTGAACCGGTCCACCAAGTTTTGCTTCATATGGTAAATGAATTGCCAAATGGACCATAACATTAAAAAATGATGGGGGAATAATAGTTCAAGCTTACATAGAATCAATGCGATCTCTTTCTCCAATTTATCAAGCTCTTCAACTTTAAGTGTCTTGTAACATAATTGCTTAAAAAAATCTCCCACTTGACCCAAAATAACTGACACATCTTTCAAAAAATGACCATGTATTCCAACAGGAAGTAGCCATTGCAAAAGTACATGACAATCATGACTTTTCAACCTTGACACTTTTCCCTCTTTAACATTCACACAACGACCTATATTAGTTGCATACCCATCAGGAAATTTGACTGATTGCAGGAACTAACAGAATGCTTGTTTCTCACTTTTTAACATGTTGTAACAAGCTAGTGGAATAAAATAGGATCCATCATCTCTTCTTCTCAAATGCAAATCTTTTCTAATATTTATATGTTCCAAGTCTAGTCTAGTCTTAATAGTGTCTTTGGATTTCCCATCAATTCCCATTACAGTCCCTAAAATAGCCTCACAAATATTTTTCTCAATATGCATGACATCAAGATTGTGCCTCAATAATAATTCCTTCCAATATGGCAAGCTGAAAAATATGCTTCTTTTATTCCAATTCAGTTCGATCTCATTTCTCTTACGCTTCCTATTACTTGGGTGTTTTCCAGGTGTAACGTCAAGCAAATGTGATAGCTGGTAAACAATGTCATCACCTGACAATTGCATCGGAGCTTCACACAACCCTACTGTGCCATTAAACTGCTTACTTCTGCATCATCTATGCTTATGTTCCAAAGAATGACGATGACCTATATAACATATTGAAAAATTGTAGAGGGTTAATTAATTCTCAATTTTCCGCAAACGTCTTTTGACACAAACGAAAATAAAATCAAGCAAAGCGAAAATAATAAAGACACCAAAATTTGGTAATGCAGTTCGGCATACTAGGCCTACGTCTACGGGGCCCTTACCCAGCTTAATCACTTTCACACGAGTTTAATAGAATTACATAGAATTGATTCAACACAGCTTCTCTCAATATCTGCAGCTATCACGCAACCTAACTTCCCGTGAAAGATATTCACTCCCGATAATACGACCGATTCATGTTAACCTCAACAGAGGATTTTTTTTCTTCCTATTTTTACTCAACGCAATAACACAAAAAATTATCTCAAGTAATTAATCAACAGAAAATAAAATACCAAATTACTTGAGATCAACAAAGAAAAACTTCCCTACTAATTTTTCTTTCCAAGTGACA
>JANZXR010011391.1:0-16258 GCA_027575705.1 Erythroxylum echinodendron
TAAACTTCAATCAAAATTTGATTTCAGGTTGAAATATGGCACCAAAGAGAAGACAAGATACTGGCAGACCTCTATTTAGACCATGGTTCGGAGGTTTATATTGTAGAGGTCAAGGATCTCATGCTGCAACACCTACTGATGATTCACCTTCACCCCCTCCACCTACTACACTGGCAAATGAGGCTACACCATCTACCACTCCTTCATCATTTAGTCCCCCTATATCGACAGAGATATCAAGGATAAATTTTGTGGATGAAGGAGACGGTTGTCAGCCTGGAGTTGAGGAACCCGATGGAAGAAAATACATCACAGTAATCAATAATATGTAAGTGAAAATACATTTACTATTATATGTTATAATTAAATTATAGGTTACAATTTTAAAAATGGTACAAATTTATTTTTTTTATATTATAGATTTGTTCCATCTGGACCCTGTTCGAGGAGTATGACATCAAATTTAAGGAGAAGATTGATCCTGAGGGCTATTGTTGGAAGACTATCTCTCAGGCCACAAAAGAATTTTACTATCATGAGTTTGAGCTGCGATAGAATTAATTATTTCCTTTTCTAATATTAATTTTTTACATTAATTTGATAACTATTATTACATCAACATTATTTATCAAATATATTTCATTTTGTTACAGAAAGAATTTTTTTGGGATTCTCAACTAGACGAGATCGTATATCAAGTATGGCAGTCCAGAGCGCGTACACGATATCACAATTTTCTCTACAACAAAATAAGGAGATTTTAGACGCTTATGCCTAGATGCATCTAATAAGTGTCTTAAATAATCTAAGAATTGGTGGAGTTTTTAGACATTTATTTAAGACGAAAAAATTTGTCTAAAAAAATATTTAAAAAGAGTCTAAAACTTCTAAAATTTCTAACTGACGGGACAAGAATTGATGCCTTTTATAATTTGTAGCAAGTATGCATCCAAGAATAACCCCAGTCTCATGACCTTCTATGTCGTATTCTTTTTATATTCACTACACCAAAATAAAGAGGTTTTAGATGCTTATGCCTAGATTCATCTAATAATTGTCTAAAAATAAAGAGTTTTTAGACATTTATTTAAGATGAAAAAATTTGTCTAAAAAATATAAAGTCTAAAACTTCTAAAATTTCCAATTGGCTCTTTGATAAATGGTTAGTGTGCTCGGAACAAATGCCTTTTCAAGCTATGATACCTTCCCACATAAAGTTATTTTTTAAAAAAAATTAATTAAGTAATATATTGAAAAATAGTAAAGAAAGTATTCAACAGCTTATGGTCTACGAATAGAAACCATACTCTTAACACAAAATAAATGACTTCGTTTCTGGATCCCTACTCTTACTACACGACACCGTTTTTGTTTGTTGAAGCTTCTGGATTAGAGAGGATAGTTCTCCGTTGCTCTTCATCCCGCTACTCGTTCTCTTCCCCAATTAGGGTTGGTTTTTCCAGTGGCGACGACGACTCTTTCCTTAACCAAACTTGTAAGTGCAACTATTCTGTTGGATTCTTCTTGCTCTACCTCTTTTTCATCTGCTCAATAGGTATCTCTCTCTCTCTCTCTCGTATTTGTCTTATTTTTTGTTTTCTTCTTCCACAAATTATTGTTCGAATTTTTGCACTGATCAGTTCCCTAAGTTTTCTGTTTCTGTGCCCTAAGTTTTTCGTTTCAATTGAACTCAATTCAATCGGCTGTATGCTTTGTAGTTTTCTGTTAGGTCTATAAAACAAGCGAGTTTTGGATGGTCAGGTTAAGATAGATCATCAAATTGGATGACCTAGATGCCAGTAATGATATTGCTTCTGATATTTCTATAAAATTTCAAAATAGATTTTCGTGTGTATAAAGACATTGGGAGAGAGATTTCTACTCTGCTGCGTGTTTTACTCCTCTCTGTTGCTTCTGTGTCTGTTGTGTTATTCAGCTTCTCCTCTCTGTTGCTTCTTATGGTACGTTATTTTCTTCTCTACCACTTAGTTTGTTTTTCTTCTTTTGGATTCTCATTCTACGTTGCGTTTTAGTGTGCTTCTCATCTGTTGGGCTATGTTTCTTCCTTTTTGCTGTGCGTTTGGGATACTAATATGATGAGTATGTCGTTGGATCAAATTGAGAGGAATGTAGGTTTTGTTTGTTATAAAGTATCTTGCCTTGAAAAACGGACGATAATTAATTAAAGAATGTTAAACTAATTTGAGTTGTTTTTGTTATTTATGGCTTTGATTTTCTATTCATTTATTTATGAGAATTGAAATGTCGACAAGCAAGAAATTTCTTGTTAACTACATCACACTGCTTATTTCATCTACGCATACCATATTAATGGATTGTTCCCTCACGTTGTGGATATAGAATAGCATATTTCTAAAGCTACACCTACCCTTCTTTTATCCGTTTGTGGTTTGTTTCAATGTTACATGGTGAAGTTGAATACATGCCTACTACAACTTATCGTTTCTCATATATAATAAACATCAAATTTTGATTTTGTGACTTCTTAGATATAACAGCAGTGTTTAGTTTTGAAGTTTATCAGGTACGTTAGATAGCTTCTTTTGAATCCTCCTGCTTATGAAATTGCCTCCACTATTCAAGGTAAACTTACATTCAAGTCATATCATTGTTCAATTATTATCAGATTTACAACTTGTCAGTCATGTGTATATGAAATGTATCCAAACCAATTTCTTGAAAGCTGACTTGGTGTGATTTCTTAAAAATGGTCATTCAATGGAGATACTTAGTTATCTGAAGTTAAAAATCTATCGTTGAAATAGTTTTTAAATATACTTTAGTCATGAAACATATTATGCTGCTTTGATCTGAAATTTTGAAGGACTTTTAGGATTGGAAAAAGGAAGAAGAACATTAGCTCTCTTGTTTGGCATAAAAGTGTAAAGCACAACAAATGAGTTTTCAAGAAAAAACTTACCCATTTTTTGTTACCACAGCTAATTCGTCAGTGGAAATTTATCAATTCCTTAACTGAAAATAAATAGAGCAAAGTTTTTTGAATCTGTCACATGAAAAATACATGGTAACAATCTTAAACTGGCAACGTATCAAGCGTATTTACCATTTTCTTCCATTAATTCAATTTTTTAAAATTTTAAATTTTGATAAAATTTCCATTCATGATGTTTCATTCTTTGGATGTTGACTTGCTATAAGTTATTTTTCTTATAAGTGTTATAAGTTATTTTTCTTCTCTCTATCTTTTAGGTGCCTTATTTTCAGATTAAAATAATTGGACTCTGAATGCAGACATGAACGGTTGATGAATATGAGGTTTGACTTGTAAGGAAATGTATTAGAGATGTTCTTTTGAAGTTGAGATTTGTAGCTATAAAGTTCATGTTCTTTCTGTTTGACTTAGTCGTAAATACTATAAGATGTCTAATATGTACAAGGTTGCACTTCTTGTGTATACAAAATAAATCTTTGAATTCATTTTTCTCTTTTCATATGATTAATGAGCACACATGCTTAACAATGTTGCATTTGTCACAATTTCTACAGAGGAGGACCTTCTAAGTAATGTATTCAAACCTCAAGGGCAATAATGTAATAAATATATAGATATTTCAAGGCAAAGTGGCAGTTACAATAAGTGATTGATCACATATTTTAGATTAATTTGTAAAATTTATTATAATAATAAATATGTGATAAATTTATTATAATTTATTGTAATAATATAAATTTTAATTTGTTAATTTGCGTTTGACAAATTAAAATTTATAATTTTAAAAAGATGCAAAAATGCAAATTGTAAGCTTATTACTTTACTTAAAAAGGTGGGATTTTTTGACCTAAAAAACTGTCTAAAAGTAAAAAATTTTGACAGAAAAAAGCATCTAAAAGTTTACACAATGCGTCTAAAATAGTATTTATGTGTCTAAAAAAACTGTCGAAAAAGTATATTTTTGATGCATCTATGTTTAAATAGATTTTCGACATTTAGATTTTCGATGCTTAGATAGGTAAAAATCTATGTTTTTTCGACACTTAGATGTGTAAAAAATACTATGTTTTTTCGACGCATTTATGTGTCTAAAAAAATCGTCAAAAATAGTTTTTGTGACACCTGTTTTTTTTTACGCTTTATAAAGCATCTAAAATTATTTTTA
Source organism: Erythroxylum echinodendron (assembly GCA_027575705.1). NCBI lineage: Eukaryota > Viridiplantae > Streptophyta > Magnoliopsida > Malpighiales > Erythroxylaceae > Erythroxylum > Erythroxylum echinodendron. The sequence continues at coordinate 4,140 of JANZXR010011391.1, forward strand.
AGACGCAAAAAAGTGTCTAAAAATTTCACCTTTTGTGTCTAAAAGTTCCATGTTTTGTTGTAGTGTTTGTTGGTGCGATACGTAAGGTGGTTGTACGGCCGCCTTTTATTTCTGAAGATATTTGGAGTCGTTGGCTGACGTATTGAACATCACCTACGGCAATGTCGATTTCACAGCGTAATTCGGCTAACAGACATGGAGGACCCGAGGGAGAGAGTCTTCCCATATATACGGGAGGATCTATTACTCACCAAGAGCATGCACAAAGACTTGTAAGTATCTACAATTAACAGTTAAATTCTCATCTCTTTTCTTTGCTGTATTTTAATTGAATTTTCTTTATAAAATCTATTTTAGTTATAATTAACATTTTATTCTTATGCAGGAAAAGTCTTTGAGCGTGGCACCTACACCCTGTCAACTATTTCTGCACACTCATACTAATAAGCATGACGGAGTGATATTCGTCAATGAACGTTGTAGAGAAGTAAATGTAAGTAAAATTTATGATTTAATATTAATAACATGCTTCATAATTATCACTTACTAATATATAAACATTGCTTTCTAATAGGACCAAATATAGCAAACTATTGAGCGGCGGTCTCAGCAATCCGAAAATATTGATGAGGTTGATACTTACTTGGAAGCAGTTGGTGGTAGGGATCGTCGTGGGACGATATTTGGACTCGGATCATTTGCGAATACTTGTTATTCGCAATCTTCCACATGTAGTACAGCATCATCTACTAGGTGGTCCAACAACAATAAAGTGGAGGCACTTGAGATCGCAGTGCAGACATTGTTGGAGCAGATACAACGGACGATAGCAGTACAACAACAGTTGTTAGACCTGTACGCTCAACTTCGCCAGAAGATGGATGAATTGAATGGTAAGGGTAGCAGGTTACCGCACCAACCAGATAATCCACCAACTCTAGATCAGTAGTATCGTATTGGTCATTTAGTTTGCATTACAGATATTATTATTTACAATGTAACGTTTTTATTATCAATTAAGATATTTTAATTTTTAATCATTAATCAAAATTTCTATTTAATTATTTCTATCAAATTAAATATATATTACAAATATTTAATTATTAAAATTTTTCGACAGTTATAATTTAAATATAATAAAAATATATATTTAAAAAATTAAATCAAATAATTTACCGATGGAAAAATCCATAATTTCTGTTGGTAATGGCCAACACAACACCGACGGAAACAAACATACCGTTGGTAAATTTACTGACAAAATTAAAACATTTCGATGCTAAATTTACATACGGTTTAGGAACTTACCGTCGGTAAATTTAGCGTTGAAAAATTATGGCCCGTCAGTAAATTACGGACGAAAAAAGTGTGACAATCGGCAATTTTTTCGTTGAAATTACTGGCGGCAATTTCGTTCCGTCGGTAAAATTACCGATGAAAAATTTCTTTATCGTCGGTAAGACTAGCTACTGCTGAATCTATGACTTTTTTGTCTGTCGGTAAATTCTGTCAGTAATTTTTAATACCGGCGGAATATTTATCTTTTCCGTCGGTAATTTCCGTCGCTAACTCAATATTTTCTTGTAGTGCTATATAAAAGATTGTGACTATAATGACAATAATGTTTGCTTATATCTCTCTTACTGTGCAAAGCTCTAAACGATAAGAAAATCTATATATTTGTAAAAACTTATGTAGAAAACCTATCGGTTATTTATAGTAGATTTCCTAAGTCTTCTCATCATAAGTTCAATAGACATTTGGGTTACACTAATTAGGTTCTTTCACTAAATTTCAACTAACTTAATTAAAGCTTTAACCCACTTTCCTATTTTGATACCATGACAAGTTTAATTTTTTAAATTTAATTAATTAATTAATTCTAAATAACAAAATTTGAACATCATTTCATTATTGCATCTCTCCTAAATAGAAATTTAAAGAGTTCAATAATTAATGTTTATGTGAAAATTTAGCTACTCCTACTCTTAATTGATTTTAATAATTTAATTTTTCACATATAACTAATTGATGTACATTATAATATAATTTTTTAAAATTAAATGTCTCTTTTAAAAAAATTAAAAAGGATTTAAAAATTCAATGGAATAAAAATAATTTCTGTAATTTAATTATGAATTAAATAGGCTTAACTCGAATCCTGTCGTGTTAAAATGTTTGTATATACTATTAAGTTAAAATATGTGTAGTAAACCAAATTGATTAAGGAGTGGATCATTCCATTAAAAGTTTTTTGTACACCTCTGGAAAACAATAGTGGAAAATGTAAGCCATCTTCGAAGCTATATGAAAGAATTGACTGTATATGTATAATTGTAATTATTTGAATACATTTTGTTATAAGTAATAAAAGGAAAATTTCGAATATGAGTTGAAATGGTAAAAGAATATTGTTTATTTAAAATTAAATTTTGCATATATGAGTATTTAAACACGGTGTGTGACACAAATTTATTGCATTATAACTTTTATAAACGATCAAATAAAAGTACTAATAATTATACAGTAAATGTTACATCATGTACGTGCCAATGCCGTAGTCCTATTGGATCATCTCAATGAGAGCTATCTTATAAATAAAGTGAAGGAAGGCAGCCAGCAGCTGAATTGCTCGACACTATGGACAATGATATATTTACAGAAGCAATAAATAAGTAACTTCAGTACGAATGTAGCAACTGAGCTAGCTAGGCTCTATTTAATTAGATCACATATAAGCTATGGATGCTCACGCTAAACAGTCGTTGCATAAATAATAACCTTGGAAAGGATTTCCGACACTCCATTGTACCAGAGTCATCGTAACCTTTTGTAGGCTCGGGATAAAGTAAAAAGAACGTCTTGACAAAATATAAATATATGTTATTTAAAGAAAATACAAAATTCAATTCCTTTATTACTCTTTTTTAATTAAAATGTTCTTTATTTTATTATCAAAATCATCAAAATTTCTATAATCATAAATATTTAATAGTAGGACTGGTTGCTCACTTACTCTTAAATTTTCTAAAGTAAATGCAATCGATACATATTTATACTTATTCAAATTGTTATCATTTTCGTGAATATAAATCTTCTCACTTAAATTTTTATTAGGTTATTCAAAACTATCTTCACATAAGTAGGTAGGCACATTAGAATAATAAAAACTCGACTATTTATATTAAAAAAATATACCAATGATGTTATATTTCTACAACAAAGAAAAAACTATGAGTTAAATTCAATATCTTATATTAAAAATAAAAAATAAAAAGTAAACTTTTATAATAAAAGCTATCATACTTAGAATTTAATTTTGAATTTTCAAGTAATTATAAAATATCAAAAAGTAAAAAAGATCCACTTTTCACTAAATAAAATAGAGGTTAACAATGATATCCATATTACGTAAATATTGAAACCAAATTTCATCAATAATTTACAAAATTAAGTTTATACATACAAAATTACTCAAACTCGTAAATCAAAAAATGTTATTATAACCTAATAAATAAAATACAGATAAATTGCGATTGAATCAAACTATGATATATGCAAAGTAAAGGAGAGAAAAATTATCGAATAAACTCAATCCGAATTAAAATTATACCTAAAATTGTAATCGACAAATATCATCTATAATCAAATTGAAAAATTTTAATTTACAGGGATAAACTACAATTGAAATAAGAAATGAAATAAAGATAAATTATACTCTAATTTTAATTTGAGCTTCAATTCAAAAATAGAAAATTCATCCCATATTGAAAATTTTGTTATACTCATAATTAACTTGTAAATTTTTACTCAATCTTCAAATCAAAAAAGCTACCAAGAAAATCTAAAATTTAAAGCAAGAAAATAAAAAGATAAGACTTGAGAGAATAAATAACATGTGTTTCTTACCTAGATAGGGAAGGAATGGTGTTGATGGAGGCAAGGCTAAGACAGAATTTTTGAATTTGAGGCCTTTTCTTACTTTAGAAAAATGTGAAACTTAGTATTTACTTAGAGCAATTTCATTTTGAAATGCTTGCTTTTAACGTTATTTTACCTCTCAAAAAGAAGGCTTTGCATGTATGATGATGGATCAAACTATTTTTTTTTTACAAATAAAGATTGGTATTTGCTCCATAAATAAATTCCTTCAAAATTTTATAAAAGAACAACTCTTTATAGACCTGTTTCACTAAAGGGAAAAAACAAAACTCCTATGTTGTAAAATAACTTGTAATTAGTAGGTTGGTAATGAGAATGGCGCTGCGTTGAACTAGTCGTGAAGATACTGTAATTAATATCAAATTGGGAAACAATAAATTGCAAAAGCATAATTACATATAATTTGGATTCAAAGGTTTCAGATTCTATTTTTGCCACAAGAATTCACACTAAATTTTAAGACATTCAAGGAAATTTTTTCTTATTCCTCCTCCTAAAAGCCTGAATACAAATAATAATGTTACTACTACCATAATTCATTTACCATGAAAGCAACTGCATGCATTTCTTACTCAATTCCAATTATGTACATCGACAGATCCAGGGGTGACAGCAATTAACTTCAGTGTTAACAACTCACCTTACAAAGTATCATTCAATGCCTTCCAAGAAGGATAAACGCAGCTGCAAGTTCAAAGTTCGAAACTATCGAGTCTCCGTTTGGAAAAACCCACTTGGCATTTTGCAACCATGCCCACAGTACTGCCACAGCAAGGCATGAGCTTGGATTAAGCTATGGTGAAGGAAACCCAAGCTTCTCGTGATTATATAATATATACATACCCTCTCTTTCACCGCACTTCTTACCCCATCAGCCCCTTATCTTCCTCCCACTCTCCGATTCCTTCTTCTTCAAAACTCTCTCAATTCTCTTCTTCCTTCACACTTGTCTCACTAGTGTCTCATTTCCCGATGTAAAATCAAAACTTGGGGACAACTGTACGTAGCTCCATTGGAAGATGTGGGTAGAAATTTTTTGGGTTATGTAAATTAAGACGTAGAACATCAACAGAAAAGTAAAGCAAGACACGTGTAATTCTGATACTCTTTTATTTAGAGTTAAATATTTAAATTACATTATTTAGGCCGCGTATTATTAGACCTTTTCAAATATCGTTTTATTGCAAAATTTTAAACTAAGTATAATGATAATGATGATTTAAATTTCATTATTTTTTTGAGCTTTGTTTGAAATTATTGTTAAAGGATGTTGCGAGTAAAAGTTAGTAAATAAATAACCGTTTAAAGGAAGTATTTTGTAAGAAATAGTTAAGTATTTGATTCTCGTGCCAATGCAATCAATAAGGTTGGTTAATGCGTCTGGTAAAATTACTGCGTAACGATAAAAAGGACTAGTAATTTATTATTAATAAATAATAAACTGAAGACATAAAGCTATGAACAATCCATTTTATAGTTTAAATAAAAATCAAATCACCCTAGACCATAGTTAAAAGATCATGTATTTTCTCAAAACCATGAATCTGTTTTTAGGCTGTCATCAAAAATTCTAGAAATAATGCTAAATACACTCTTAAATTTGACAACAAAGAAATTCTAAAGAGTTTTTGGTATTAAATGAAAGATTTAAGAAAATTATTTAACTAGCACTACTTGTAAACTTCAAGATAAATTTGTTAGCCAATTTAACATATATTTAATAGTAATATATGTTATAATAACATATAAACTAAATATGGAAGAAAAAGAAATACCTACAATTATTGTTGTTTTTGAGTCTACGTTTTGTAATTCTTCTAATTTCTCATTTCTCAATTCTCAATTTTGATGGTGTATATTTTTAGAAGAGAATAGGAGATTAAAGAAAAGTCTGCAAGAAAAACATATATCGATGTGCTTCCATCAATCACATTGTCAAGTACCACAAAACAGGATATTCATATCCATTAACTACATAAAGTTGGACCATTTATAGCATTAAATCAAAATATGAAAATTTCTCACAAAATCTTCTAACAACATTAAAAGTACTAAATTGGTGAATTTAAAAACCGAAATTGAGAAATGTAATTTATTGAAATGCTCAAACCTATAAATCCCCTCTATTAATGTAAACTTCCCAAACTTGTCGACGCATTAGTGCTACGAATAACTTCTAAAAGGATTAGTGTGCTTAGAGTCATAATAATACAAGCTTGAAGTTTTATTATAAAATCGTGTAGAATTTATTATGATTGTCAATTAAATTCTAAAGAATCATGCATAACATTTTAACAAGTAATTAAACATAATTACCTGACATGGAAGCATAATGTATAGACCCTATTAGATTTTACTTTCATATATAGTTCTTTCAAAACTAAATTATATATAAAATTATATGAAAAAAAATTAAATTATGAAGTCGTGACTACCACAGCCAGATCTTGTTGGATAGCTTAATAGCAAAAGTTACGGTAATTAAGGAAAACTGAAAAGAAATTACTTCTTTGATTTCATGGCGACTCTGGATTCTAACGTTATTAAAGTAGAGCAACATGTTTAAATACAAGTTACTTCCTCCTTTTAGATCAGGTGATATAGCTAAAATGGTAACCATGTAACTATAGCTGGAAAACATAACTTTTACTGTATAATATAGATAGGTTGTACTCGGTGTTTACATTTGTCTCTAGGTTAGCAGTTGGCTAACTCCAACTTGTGAAGTGGCTCTTAGTTTTCTCTTAGCACATATTATCATAATTCAAACATCACCATTAATTTTCTCCAAGAATAATGCACATTAATACTATGTAATTATTTAGCTAATTTTATTTCTTTAGTTAGAATCGCCTAAAGATTATAAATAGATTAATGTATGTAAAAATTGAATATACACAAAAATACAAACAGCATTTCGTTATTCCTTCTTTACTCTTCATTTCCACATGGTATCAAAATCTCCATTCTAAAAAGGAGTCAAATTCTAGAGTTTTTCTTCAATCCTTTCTTTGCAACATTCTTTCATATTTTTGGGGTTCTTTGGAGTAGATTCCAAAATCACAAAAAGCACTAACACCGATCAACACATATGCCCTTACATGCCACCCAAATTCTTAGAACTCAAAACCAACCCTTTACTTGTGGCTATTTGGAGGAAAAAGACGATATAAATGGCGTCGTTAAGCTTCCAAGAAAAATGATACTGTTTAGTCATGAAAGGTTAGAAATTCTGTGGAGCCACATTATTTACCACATCATCATAAGCACAGACCACATCATCCAACATCCTAGTTAGCGCCATATCATCTTTTGTTGTGTCAGCTACCACATCATTGTCCACTTCATTATCATCTCAGCAAATATTCATTATCATTTGCTTTCTATGTTGCCCTACCTGATTTGTCCATTTGTTAGCACAAGTTCTCTTCCTTGGTTTGGTTTAGATCCATATGTTTGATTCGATTTAAAAGGAGTTTACTAATACTTTGACTGTTCGATTCAGTATCTTTTTATTCAATTTCTTTGCAAACTAAATCAGTTCCTAAGGTTTTTCAACGTTTTTAATCTAATTATGAGATTAGAATAATCAAATCTCATCTCTATAAGTAGGCTTGCCCCTATTTTATTGTCTTCATTCATTATAGATGCCTTTAAACTTCTCCGATACAGTTTTAATCCTCTTAATATCATCTTATTTGGTTCCAAATATGATCTTTGGGTTGAGGAATGTGTTTCTTTCTTAAAGGGAGACTCCCTTGGCTTATTATTACTAGAGAAATACATAAACCCATTCAAAAGAAAGATGAAGACATTGATGCATTCACCAAATGATTGGCAGTATGGGAAGGAATAAACCATCAAACCTTAACATGGTTTCAAAAGACATATGTCAAAGCTATTAAACTTGACTTCCAATGTTTTGACATAGCCTAAAAGGTATGAAATTTTTGAAAAAATTGTTATTCTGTATTTGATAATGTTCGCTAATTTTATTTGTATAGGAGACTTCATTGCATACAACAATAACCTAGATAAATAATAGTTATGTGTCTAAATTATAAGAACTTAGGGATCAACTAGCACTTGGTGATCCTACCTGGCCTAGTCCTAATACTACTCTGAGCTATGTAAATCTTTGAGATCGTCATCATATATATATGACATTTAGTGATGACTCTTAAGGATGAATTTGAACCCATTCGTAGCTCTCTTCTTTATAAAGGAAGTCTACCCAATCTCGAAACATTGATTAAGGAGCCCATCTCAGAGAAAAGTCACATCAATATGCCCCACATGAAAAAATATGTCCACTGATGTTGTTCTTGTAACTCATACCTCTTCCTGAACTTTTCACACCTCAGGTAAGAAGTTCTATATAAAGGATCTTACAGTGATTATAAAAATCCTTGGCATCACATCTCTAAGTGTAGAAAATAACTCAAACAGAACTTTGGATAAGGTAATTCTTCCAAGTCTTCTCAAATTGCTTCCACTGTTGTTCCTACCACTAAGGGGCCAACAAAAAAATCTCTCTTAAATTTTCTTTAAAGGACCTTCACGTCTTTCTTTAACAACTTTAACCAAATTCTAGTACATTCTCCTCCTTTTCCCTGTTTGTAACATCAAGTACTTTAATTTCCTAATACTTTGATTTTGCCTGTTTCAATAATATGACTTGTGATTCTCTTATTCTTGAATCTTTAACAATAGCATCTGTTCCATATATTTTTCACACTGTCGATAATTCTACTATGCATGTACAACATATAAGTATTGTTTACAAATGCAAATTACATTTACCTAAAATCTTTCTTATTCTTAAACTCTCATTAAATCTTATTCATATTAGATAATTATGTGAACTTGGTGTTAATTTAGCCTTTTCGAGTGATGTTTACTTTATACAGGATCTACAAACAAGTAAGATCCATAGGAGAGGATGTAAAGTTAGATGATTTTTTGAGCATATTTCTTTAAATCTTCCTTCAAAGCTTGTTATTGGCGCTGTCAATTCTCATATATGGCACTCTTACTTGGGTCATCTTTCTACTTCAAAATTATGGTCTTTAATCTTTAGTGGTACTTTAGCTGATGTTAAGACTGGTCATTTTGATTGTGTCCCTTGTCAACTATCTAAAATTCATATTTTACCTTTTTCTCTTAATAGTTCTATCTCTTTAGCACCTTTTGATCTAATTCATTCTGATATTTAGGGTCCTGCACTTCATGAAAACATGAATGGTATGAGATATTATGTGATCTTTGTTGATGATTTTTTATTATACATATATTCATCTAATATTACATAGATCTAAACTATTCTCTAATTACTTTCGTTTTACTAAAATGATTCAAACTCAGTTCTCTTGTAAAATTAATGTATTTTACAATAATAATGCCATGAAACACAAAGATACAAAAGTCATCAACTTTTTTAATTAACAAAAGACCATCATTCAGAGATCTTGTCCAAACGCATATGAACAAAATGGTCAACCCAAACACAATTTAGAAATATTCTTGACATTGTTTGAGCCCTTCTTATATCATCCTTCTGTCTATAATTCCTTTGGGGAGAAGTAGCTTTCATTACTGTCTATACTACCAATTGCATTCCTTCTCCTATCGTAGGTAATATCTCTCTTTATGAGTCCTTATTCAATCATGCTTCTGAGTATTAGTCTCTTAAACTTTTTAGATATGTTTCCTTTATTCTATAACATCCTCATGAGCATACCAAACTAGAACCAAGAGCAAGTTTATGTTATTTTCTAGGTATGGCATAAAGAATAAATGATATAGATGTTAGGATCCACCATCTCAAAGACTTTGAATCTCTTGGTATGTCACTTTGGGAACATAAAATGATTTCCATAATATCAAAATTCCGAGTCAGCAAACCCTCACACAAATTTTTTCTGATCCTATCGTATCCTTATTCCATGACATTTATTCTACAAGTTTGTCTTATAGCTCTAACAATTTATCACATTCTACATGTAATTATATCATATCTTCTTTGGCTGCAGATCCTCCACTTTCACTAAATAGCTCTTTCCCTTCTATTCATTCTCTAGAACCTACAGAGTCTCTACAACCTCCTCCTCAGTCCTCACCTAATTCAAGTCTTTATTTGTCTTTAAGATAACATGTTTATTTCATTACTCTCTCTATATGAATCATGCACCTATCATGAGGCCAACTCTAACCGTTTATGGCAATAAACAATAACAGAAGAATTACAGACTCTCTCCGACACTAACACTTAGGGACTAAGTTGACCTACCTCTAGATAATCTATTATTGGTTGTAAATGGGTCTAAAAAATCAAGACTCTAACTGAAATATTATTTGAAAGATACAAAGCATGGTAGGTTACAAAAGGGTTTACTCAAGAATGTGGCATTGACTAAGAGGAGAACTTTACTCCAGTCGCTCACTTGACTTTAGTCTACAGTCTTATTGTAGTAACAGCCAGCAAGTACTAAGAATTGTTTCAGATGGATGTCAAGAATGCCTTTCTTAATGGTGATATTTATGAAGAAGTATATATGCAACCTCCCCTAGGTATGCTCATCCACCTAATAAAGTTTGTCGTCTTAGTAAAGCCTTATACGGTCGGTCTTAAGCAATCTCCTCGAGCATGGTTTGCTAAATTTAGTTCCATCATTAACCGTCTTGGCTTTACTCCATCTCTTATGATCATGCTTTGTTTATAACAGATCAAGCATGTACTCTTCTCCTTCTATATGTTGATGACATGATAATAACCATCGATGACATTAAGGGGATCACTACGCTCAAATCTTATCTTCATTAACAATTTAAAATGAAAGATTTCGATCCCATGAGCTATTTGTAAGTCTTGAAGTCTCTTACAATGATTAAGGTGACTACTTATCTCAGGACAAGTATGCCACTAATCTTTTATGTCGTGCTGAACTTACTAGCACTAAGATTGATAGCACTCTACTCAATTCTAATAATCATATCTTTTTCATTGATGGAACTTCTCTGAGTGATGGTATTCTTTATCGATAACTAGTTAGTAACCTTATACACCTTAATGTAACTCGTCTAGATATTACTCATATGGTTTTTATTGTCAATCAGTTCATGTCTACACCTCATACCACTTACTTTTCCGTTGTTCTTCATATACTTTGGTACATTCGAGGAACCTTGTTTCATAGCCTTCACTTCAGTCATTCATCTTCATTGGACTTACATGCAAACTCTGATGCTAACTAGGCTAGAGACCAATTGATCGTTGATCTACTACCAGCTATTGTTTTTTTCTTGGCACATCTCTTGTTTCTTGGCACAGAAAGAGGCAAACTATCATCTCTCGCGTAAGAACTAAAGTAGAATATCAAGCCCTAGTTGACACTGCCTCTGAACCTTTATGGTTATTATGATAATTGCTTTAAGATAGAGGTGTCTCCTTTTCTTCAACAGTCCCTCTCTTTTGTGGCAATCATGGTGTCATGCAAATTGTCCACAATAATGTCTTTCATGAACAAATTAACTAAATACATAAAGATCAATTGTCATCTTATGCATCATCATATGTTTCAAGGAATTATACAATTTGTCTCAATCTCATTTCAATAAAAAATGGTTGATCTTTTTATGAAATCACATCTATCCCGACATTTTCAAGAACTTCTCTCCAAACTTAAATTATAGTCTTCACTACCACCTCGAGTTTGAGGGAGGATATTAGTAAGATTTTCGGATGTCAAATATTACCATATATTTAGCATTAATTTTCTTCTAGAATCATGTACAGTCATATTGTGTAATTATTTAGTTGATTTTGTTTACTTAGTTGGAGTCACTGAAGTTTATAAATAGATGGATACACATAACGTTAAATATACACAGAAACACGAAAAGCCTTTCGTCATTCCTGATTTACTCTCTATTTCCACGGCACCAGAATGTATGTGCAAATATTTAGGCTACTAGGTCTCTCGCGTTAAGACCAGTATTTTGAGTTCCGTACCGTACCGGCCGGAAAACAGTACCGGAATTTGAATTTTGGTACCGGGTTTAAATACCGGTCGGTACTGGCCAATACCGGTCAAATACCGGGTGGTACCGGAAATTTTAAAAAGTATAGGGACTAAGTTGCAAAATTTTCAAATTTTAAATTAAAAAAATAAAAAAAT
>JANZXR010011412.1:0-16257 GCA_027575705.1 Erythroxylum echinodendron
TCCGTTATCTTAGGTTATGTGTCGGAATGACCCACGGGCGTTCCGGTACGTACTCTAGGGTAATGGGGTGTTACAAATATTCATTTCACAAAATTCAATGATGAAGTTATTGACATCTTTTGGAAGTTTAAGTTTTTGGTATAAGCTAAAAGTGGATGTGAAATTTAAATGATCGTGTTTGATAAAAAAAGTTAAATACCCCTAGCAAAATATAGTAATCTTTACGAAGATGTACGTAAAAAGCACCAGTTGATAGCTCTTTATACTCTTCAATAAAATGTAGTTGTGGAGAGAAAATAGAACACTTATGAAAATGATAAGGTATTTATTGTATCATAAAGGGTCTAAAGATATTTTAGGTTAAGGCTATAAACTTATTACCTTTTTTGTTAAATAGATTGTCAATAAAAAGCTTTATAAAAAAAGATCTTTATTTGAAGCATGGTATAACTAAAAACCTACTCTAATGAATTTCAAGACATTGGTTCCCTTTGATTCTCTTACGTTTCTCAAGTTAAAAGAGACAAACTAAATAAAAAGGCAAAACTTGAGAGCTTTATAAGATACAACTCAAATTTGAAAGCTAATATGATATATCTTCCACAATGAAATAAATCAGTTGTCAATAAGGATGTCCAAATTAAGAAAGTTAAAGCTAAAAAGATGACCATAATATTGATTATCAGGTTGAGAATGAACAAACAATGGTACAAAAGAATGTGTACTAGTATTGACTATTGGTATCGGTTTGTACTGACATATTTCACTTGGTACTCTATACTAAAAATTTTAAAAAATGTAAGGACTGGTTTGCAAAAAGTCAAAATTTAAACACCCCGTCCACACTGTCACCCTCTACTCTCCCCTTATCTAACTTTTTTATTTCTCTCTCATTCTCTCTTTCTTTCGCCATTTCTACCACACCCTCCCTCTTAGGCGACGACCACCGCTCCACAACAAAAGTATGATGCCACCATCCGACCACTACACCAGTCAAGCAATCATCATTCCTGGAGTTGCCAGATCTGAAATAAATCTAGATCCAAACACGACCTGATTCAACATTGAATTGGATTTATGATTTTTTGTGTGCATTTTTTGCTCTGAAATTTGAAAAGCAATTGCATTATATTTGATTGTTTTTGTATAATTTATGATGGTTGAATTGAAATTCTTAGAAATTGTTAGAAATGAAATTGTTGAAAATTGTTGGAATTCAGAAATGGAAATTGTTTATATGTGTTTTGTGATGTTTGAATTGAAATTGCTCGAAATTTTTGGAAATGGAAATTTTTTATGTATGTTTTGAGATGGTTGAATTGAATTTGTTGGAAATTGTAAGAAATGAAATTGTTGGAATTTGAAAATGGAAATTGTTTATGTGTGGTTTGTGATGTTTGAATTGAAATTGTTTGAGATTGCTATAAATGGAAATTGTTTACGTATGTCTTGTAATGATTGAATTGAAATTGTAGGAAATTGTTAGAAATGAAATTATTAGAAATTGTTGGTATTTGGAAATGAAAATTGTTGGAAATCAAAATTGTTTAAGTACATTTTTGTGAATTGTGAATTGTGCTGGTTGAAATTATTGGAAATGGAAATTGTTTATGTATGTTTTGTGATGCCTGAATTGAAATTGTTGGAAATTGGAAATGGAAATTGGTTATGCATGTGTTTGTAATGGTTGAATTGAAATTGTTGGAAGTGAAAATTGTTTATGTATGTTTTGTGATGGTTGAAATTGTTTGAAATGGAAATTGCTTATGAATGTTTTACGATGTTTGAATTGAAATTGTTTAGAAATGGAAATTGTTTATGTTAGTTTTGTAATGGTTGAATTAATATTTTTGAAAATTGTTAGAAATTATTGGGATTGGGAAATAGAAGTTGTTTATGTATGTTTTGTGATGTTTGAAACTTTGAATTGAAATTGCTCGAGATTGTTGGAAATGAAGATTGTTTATGTATATTTTGTAATGGTTGAATTGAAATTGTTGGAATTTGCAAATGAAAATTATTTATGTATGTTTTGTGATGTTTGAAACTTTGAATTGAAATTGTTCGAAACTGTTGAAAATAAAATTGTTGGAAATAGAAATTATTTATATATGTTTTGTAATGGTTAAATTGAAATTATTGGAAATTTCTAGAAAATGTTGGAATGTGGAAATGAAAATTATTTGAAATGGAAATTGTCTATATATATTCAAATTTATCAATCATATATTTCAACATAATTAAATCGAAAAACTCTTAGATAGTACAACATATATGTGATGTGCGTAAATAAAAATGTGGAGACAATGTTACTATTGCATGCTTGTGTAATTATCTATGTTGAATTCTTAAATTGTTAGTTTTGTAATTTATGGTGAATTGTGTTGGATGAAATTGAATTGTGTATGATGTAATCATACAAAATGAGTTATATTATATAAAATGGACTTGTGTATTATGTAATGAAATTAAGTATTCTTTATTTTGATATATATCTTCATTTATTTTTACAAATAAATGGAAGGAAGTTCAATTACCCTTAATCAAACCACTTCAGGAAGATACAATGATCCAGTTTAGGCTCAAGTTGTATTGGTTTCCGATATGAGGAACCATACTATTTGCTTATTTTGTAATAACCATTTGAAAGGTAGGAGAATCACCTAATTGAAAATGAATTTAGTTTGCGGTAAAAGAGATGTGGAACCCTTTAGAAAAGTAAGTCATGATGTGAAGTGGCAAATGAAAACTTTGCTTGAAGAATATTAACACGAGAAAGATAAAAGGGAGAGATTGAATAATGAAATTGGTAGTGGAAGTTTGTTTGATAGTGTTCACGATGAAATTGGAAATGTTGAAGGTGGTAGTGGTAATGGTAGTGTTCCTTCCCAACAAGAAGTGAATATTGCATCTGGATCTGATGTTAGGAAAAAAAGGCAGATGACTAATTTTTTTGTACCATAAACAACTCCTAGAGCCTAGTCTTCAATTTATAGTGCCATACAATCAAGAGATGTGGCTCATAATGTAGATATGACAATGGCTAGATGGTAGTATGATACAGGTGCAACATTCAATGCTTCCCAATATAACTATTTTTACCCTAAGGTGGATATTATAGTTTCTTAAGATATGGGATACAAAGCTCCTTTTATTGACGACTACAGAGGTAAAATTTTGACTTGCTTAGTTTCTGAAATTAGAAGTTATTTGGAAGAAAGAAGAATGGATTGAGCTACTTATTGGTGTTCAATCATGTGTGATGTTTGCAACTATAAAAGATATGAGCCTATTATTAATTTTTTAGTTTATTCTATACATGGCTCAATTTTTTTGAAGTCTATTGATGAATCTGGCCTTAATAGGAATGCCAATACTTATTTAAGATATTTGATGAAGTTTTGAATGAAGTAGGGCTAAAAAATATTGTTCAGTTCATTACTGACAATGATTCCATTTACAAAGCAATGGGCAGAAGGTTACAAAATAATATAATTCTTTTTTGACTCCTTTTGTTGCACATTGCATTGACTTTTAGCTAGAAAATATAAGGGATGCTAAGTATTTTCCTATTATTGATAAAACTGTGTAGAAAGCTAAAAAGATGACTAAGTTCATCTATAATCGTGTATGAGTGTTGAATTTAAAGAGTATGGATTTTACCAATGGTAAGAATTTTTGTCGTTTTGCTATGAAAATTTTTGCAACGAATTTCTTATAACTTCAATGTTTTATTACAATAAAGAAAGAGTTAAGATAGATATTTACAAGTGATAAGTGGGTTGCACCTCAATATGCTAGGTCTAATGTTGGATTGAAGGTTTCCAAAATTATACTAGAAGATGTTGAATTTTAGTTGCAATGCCTTCGTTTGGCTAATAGTGATGAAAAGGCATTAATGAGTTATATTTTTGATTCCATGGAGAGGGTGAAAGAAGCAATCAAGGTCAATATAAAAATTAGGCCTTCTTTGTACACACCTTATATTGCAGTTATCAATGAAAGCTGGGGCGTGAACCCTAGTGTTTATTTTATACCAGATTTTACAAAGAAAGCTGAAGTTAATAGGGGAATACTATACTATTACAACAATTGTTGCCTATGACATGATGCAAGATATCCTGAGCTCACAGATGGAGCTTTATAAATGGTCTTTTGGGGATTTTAGGATGCCAATTGTTATTTGATAAAGAGAAAAACTTTCTCCAGGTATTAGCTTTTTCCTTTTCTTACTTGTTGAAAAATAATTATCACTTTATTTTGTTTATAAAATTACTTTTGTTTCTTGCGACTTAAAGTTTCTTGGTAGGATCAATTCGGAACGATATTCTAGAATTACAATTTTTTCAGTTTGAATTTTAAGTCAATGTGTGAATGCAATAGGCTGTGAAAGGAATTAAACCACATTTGACTTCATCCATTCCAAAAAAAGGAATAGATTGGAGCACAAGTGACTTAGTCTTAATTTGTTACAATTTAAAGCTTATTGAAAGGTATGTTATTATCATTATTAATTTAGATATAATTTCTTATAGTTTTTAATAATTAAAATTTATTGTTTACTAGGACTTTTAATAGTATATGTAGTTCAATAGATCCAATTTACATTGATAATATCTATCTTTTAGCAGATTGGGTTTAAGAGGAACTGGGTTTGGTAGATGTGAATGACTTCGAAGATAATCTTAGATGGGAAAGCATTGACATGTCATTTGGTGTATTGAATTTGAATGATGATGATGATGAGACTCCTCTCAATAATAAGGATTTTGTACCAAATGATAATGGAGGTTAGTGCAGTTATAACAGGTATCCTCTTGACGATTGAATGGAGTTCCAAGTTTTTGTTTCTTCTCTTTTTTTTAATTTTACTTATATTTGATGTATATGTTAAATTCTATATAAGTAATGTAATTGTAACTGTTTTTGTTTCAGGTTTCACTTTTACTTAGTTGTTTCCTCATCACGAACTCTTGTCATAAATTGTAATAATTTGAGATTTAAAGATATTTATTGTTTTTTATTTGATATTTTGATATAATAATTATCTATTATATGATAAAATTGTAATATTTTAAAGATTTTGTATCGTTTCTAATTTTATATTTGTATGATGATTGTCTTTTTTATATTAATTGTGGTTATTATTTATATGAAATCTGAAAATTATTGTTATTTCATATTAATTGTAGTTCTTATTTATTATTATGATATATTTATTATATAGTATAATATACAAATGGACTAAATTGTAATTTTTAAAAAATTCAGAGATATTTCATAATTTGATACCAAAGCCGGTAAGGTATCTATAACATTGATTGAGAATGACAATGTTGATGAGGAACCTACCAAGGGAACCATATCATTCTTTAATATTTATCAAAGGTTTAATGTTGAAATAATTGACCTTGTAGCATATGAAGAAGTTATAGGAGATTGGAAATGGATTGCTACAATAAAGGGTGAGCTAATGAAGAATGAGAAAAACCAAATTTTGGAGCTTAGACAATTTTACTAACAAAAAGGTAGTAGGAGGTAAGTGGGTTTATAGAACTAATCATAATCTTGATCGTTCTTTAAATAAGCAAAGACTAGTTGTTAAAGGATATGTTCAAATGCTTGAGATATAATTTTTTAAATATTTTTTCCTAAAAATTCATATTAAATACTACCAAATTCTCCTAGCCTTACATTAAAATAGATGTTAAATCATCATTTTTTAATATGTTTTTACAAGAAGAAATTTTTGTAGAACATCTTAAAGGTTTTAATATTTAAGGAAAAGAGGAGAAGGAATACTTGCTTAAAAAAATGGGTTTTTTAGCTCAATGAAAAATATTATTCGAGAATTGATCGACTAAAAAAGGAATTGGGTCATTTGAAGAATTTAGTAAGTTTATTAAAACTAAAATGAAAACATGGGTAGATAAATAGAAAGGATGTTCCATATATTTTCTAAAATGATTAAAGATCTAATGAACTTAATTAAAGGCTCAAGCTTAAACATCAAAAAGGCATAGAACACAAAAAAATTAATAAACCTGAACACCCAAACTTAAAATAGTTTAAATAGAATGTTGAAAGAAAAAATTCCTAATGAGTTTGTAGGCTCAAACTGAACTTTTGCTTTTTAATCCCAACTAAAGTTAGGTCTTATAGTCTTATAGTTACTTACTTTATTCTTTACTAAATTATTTTATTAATCCAATTGCAAGGTTTAGCCTCTCCACTTATGCCCTTCATTAAGCAAGTCAATCATAATAAATAAAGTATGTAACCTTTTTTAACGTTACATACATTGGTGTATGTAACTTTTAAAATCCATCTTTAACTTATTAGGTTATTTTTATATTCCTCATGGTTTGGTCATGATTTATTATCTCATTACCTTTTTTTCTTCCCCTAACAATGTTTGTACGATTGATTATTCTTCCTTTCATATTTTGTCATTTAATGCTTCCTTTTTTTTATGCCACTACAGTTTTTCGTTTGCATATATTCTTTTGCATTTCGCTTGCCCATAATGTCCTTTTCTTTTCCATTTCTAGATTTTGGTTCCCTACTATTTACAAAATTTCTTTTATCTTTTCAGTTCAAACTTTTCTTGAAATATAAAAAATGCTATAAAAGTTATTTGTGATAAAACTAAAAGCAATTTGGACAAAATTTAAACAAAAGATTAAGACAAAAAATAAGGTAATTTTAAATGAAAGTAACAAAATATCAAACTAACATTTAACAAATGCATATTTTTTAATAATATTTTATATTTTGTTAATTTAGCCAAAAAAAATACAAATAAAATGAAATAACATGAAACAAAATTAAGTGTCTATAATAAGATATTAGAAAGAAAAAATAAGTATAATAAAAATGGGAAATAGTTTGATGGTTGAAAAAGAGAAGCTTTTAAAAGGTTTTGGTAGAAGTAGTGAGAAGCTTTTAAAAGATTTTGGGTAGAAGTAGTTAACACCTAAGTATGTTTGCTAAGCATATTTCTAACTAAAAGAATTCGAAGGTAAAACACCATTCGAGAAATGGTCTAACAAGTCGTCCTCTGTTTTAAGATTGAAACTATTTGGTGGTTATTCTATGTCGACATTCCTAAAGTGAAAAGAGTCAAACTCAACTGGACGAGCGGAATGAGAATCTTCTTAGGTTATAGCCAATGAAAACCTACAAAAAGTAAAACATTTGTTAAAAGGTTCAAGTTAGAATCGATGTAGTGGTAGATGAAATGACAAAACCATATTGTAAGAAGATGGAAGTTGTTGTAGTTGAAAATTTTGAGGTTAACTCAATAGATCAAATAAAATTTGAAGGAACCCTTAAAGAAGAAAGTTATTATGATGCTGTTGAAATACTTATGAGAGGCATTAAAACCTTGGCAGATGTCTATAAAAGGTTAAACGTAGCTGTCTTTGAGCCAACTACCTATAATAAAGTTACAAAAAGAATGGTTAAAGGGTATGAAAGAATAAATGAAAATAGTTCAAAAGAACCAAGCTTAGTCCCTAGATGAAAGACCACTAAGTTAGAAGCTGCTTAGAGTATAAAGTGTCTAAAGGACAAGTTAAATCTTGATAGCTTAGTCAATGAAAACAAGGCTAGAATTGTTGCAAATGTCTACCTACAATTGTTGGCCCCCGAACTATTATTGTTGAATTAAACATGATAGTTATGGAATAAGCATGGAATTTGAATTTTTTCCTTAGCATGAATTATATGGTCATGTTAGAAATATTATTGCAGTTAATTAAATTTTTATGTTAGTAGGATTTTATTATATTGGCTAATTAGATTAAAGTAGTAAGAATAGGTAAGGGCAATTTTGGCATGCCACTTAAGGTTAAAAGGCAAGAAACATTAAAGGAAGGATAGGAATGACGTTTAACACTCATTAAGGGCATAATGGGCAAAGGAAAAATGTTGTCTTGCTTTAAGATGGAACAAAAACGAAAATTAAAGAAAGAAAGGAGAGAAAGTCGTGAGAGAAGTTAGGAAAGGAGGAAAAATTCTAGGAAATTTGGAAGGAAGAAGAAAAGAAGAGGAAATCAATTTGTTAGAGGTAAGTTTTCATCTTTCTTCTTGTTTAGTTTGACAAAGGAAGTAGAGAAACTGGGTTTTTGTGTTAGGAAGGAATGTGAAAGAAGATGGTTTAAGGGGAACCCATTTGATCTTAGGGTTTCCAAGTTAGGTTTTGGGGTTTTTTAACCTAGATGGACTATAGGTAGGTTAAGTTAAATTCAATTTTAGCATTTCTTTGATTCTTGAAATTTTATGAATTTTCATTGAACATGGATTAAATAGAAATTGGTTTATTTGAAGGGAATCAAGAAAACTTTACTCAAGAGCAAGAGGAAAGGCAATCTTAAGCTTGGATTTTCAGTAAAATTAGGTGGGTAATATATTTATAGTTATTGTGTGATTGGGCAAATTCTTACCTATGTGTGTGTGCATGTACAAATTGCTTGTTAGTGAATTTTGTGATTATTGAAAATGAATGTGATTTGTAAAGTTTGATCAAGTTACGCGATTGAAATAAGTTATGGCATTTTGTTTGAATGAAAAGATAAACAAGCATAAAAATTCTTAGCATATGATTAAATGAATATGTGCTTCTCTCGGCTACCCGCTTGTGGCATATGAGCTCTGAAAAAGGACTCATTCTATTCATGGTGTAAACTTCAGTTTCTCCATTCTATTTCCATGGAACCCTCGAGCCATTTATTTGTGCATTTCATCTTTGAATTGTCAAGTATAATGCATTTGGTTGTTATGTGTTCTGCATTAATCTTCTTAATTGAGAATACTTGAATTGCTAAGTACCCGTATATATATGCTTGAATTTATGCTAATTACTGATGGCTATAAATATATTAGCCACTGAGCTGTGTAGCTCAACCCCTTTCCTTCCCTCCTCAGGTGCAAACTAAGTCGACAGTGATCCTTGCAAGGCATCGAAAACTCCACGATAGTTAGAGTCTTTTGTACTAAGTCAGTGATTTTGGATAGCTTATTCAACATATCAACATTGAGCATCTTTTGTATTTTGTTTTAAGATTTGATGTGTATATTGACATGTAACAAACTCTAACTATGTTTAAAAAAAAGAGAGAAAGTGAGATTGAATTCCTTTCCATGTCTGATTTTGTTACATCTGAAGATTGAGATGATGAAATGTACATGTGCATGTTCTTCTCTGTTGAAATTGCCAATGTCATTTGTATTAGAATAGCATGTTAGAATTGGAGAGTTGAGTTCTGAACGAAAAAGGAAAAATATAGAGGAAGAGTATCATCTGTGATGATGTCACACACAGACGTAAAGGAAAAACACAAACGAAAGGAATCGTCTGTGATGAAGTCACATGCAGATGCAAAGGAAAAACACATATGAAAGGAATCGTCTGTGATGATGTCACACATAGACGCAAATGAAAGGTAGACATAAATGAGAGGTAGACGTAGATGAAGGATAGACGATAGGAGGTCAAACCCAAATAATAAAAGTAAAAGACTGACGATAAAACACAAACGATGGGCCAAACACAGAAGAAGAAGTTAAGAAGTTATGCTAATTGACCCGAAGCATGTTCATATGAAAATTGGGGGACTCACCAACTAGCTCCTTTGACATATTTGAGATGGAATGGAGATGAGCCAAAAAGGGGTTAGTTTGAATGCAAATGGTTTTGTAAAAGTATGGGTATCCAAATATAATCGCCGGGCTCCGAAAACGGGATCTGACAACAATAATAAGGAATATATGTGGTTAAAAATTTTGCACCTTTGCTAATGTATGAAATAATTAGACTACTCATTGCACTTGGTACTCAAAATGATTGGAAGTTATTTCACCTGAATGTTAAGTCATCAATGGATTCATCAAAGAAACCGTAAATGCTAAATAACCTAATGATTTTATGATAGAAGGAAGAGAAAAATATATGTATCTCCTTCTAAGGCTCTTTACAGACTAAAGTAGTCCCTGATTGTATGGTATAACAAAATTACTGATTTTTAGTGCAAAACGGTCTGAGCAAATGGGAAAATAAAATATACTTGGATTATATACATAAATGAATCAAAAGGTCTTTATCTATTAATTGAAATGAGGTTAGGGTCAAAGGTAAGGAAGTTTTCTAGATAACAAGGGTTAAATGAAATAAACTAGATGAGCATTTCAAATTTATATTAGGTAGATAAAGTAATTGCGAACACATAACTTATGTAACACCTTTACGAGTTCTGTAATTTCTTCATTCCATTTATTAGCTCATCTATAATAAGGACTATTACTATTATATCATGTGAATCTTTCTTCCTTTTTTTTCCTTATAGGTGACAAATTTTACTATAAATATTCAAGTCAAATGTTCCAACTAATCCAATATTTACATTTAGCAAAAGATACTACTTTATCATACTTATTATGTTTGTCCTTTAACAAAACCTTTTATATATTTGATTCAGATGCTTTACTAGCCCTAAGGTTAGGTAAAGATATTCTATATTAGGCTCAAATGGAATGATGGATTTTAATGAAAGAAAGGGAATTACAATGCTCAAAGGGGTTAGACTAAAGATAGTGAGTTGTTGGCTGTTTAGGTTGAAAAGTTAAATTCAAGATGGTCTTTATCCTTTTTCATACATGTGAATTGGTAAATCAATATAATCTCAAAATGGTTTAAAGCAAGTACTAAAGATACAATCACACATTAAGAAAAAATTAGAGTGAAATAGATGCCTCAATTTCTTTTTTTTTTAAAGATCTCAAAGGTTAAGTCATTTACTAAAATTATTTAGACTTTCCTTTTTAACTCAATTGTCAATGTTAATTAAAATTAATACCTTAATTTAATCTAACCATTTAATATATTCTACTATATTAAACTAGTTTAACCTTATGACCTGCAAAATAATTCAATCTATTTAGAAAAATTAAAAGAAAACTTCTAGTTAGGCATATCTGATAACAATTCCTCTCCCATAATTAAACCCTACGATGTCCTCGTTGTAAATCTAAACATCACACCTACTGTAAAAAAATAGATAAATAAAATAAGATGGAAATAAATAGATGAATTAAGCTATTTACGTGACAAGGAGGCAATATTAGGGTATCATGCGCTAGGTAGCTCAAGTCTTGAGTTGCCTCTTACGCCTCGACTTTGTTTATTGGAGTTAGTTCCAATCTATGCCTTCATGTTTAACTAGAATCCATTGTGGCTATTTTTCAATCTTTCTTTATGATTGATGGGTAAGGAGCACCTTCAACTCTATATTAGAAGCCTTAGAAATGAATGGTAAAGGCCTCTTATTAGAAATCGGTAACAAAATGGAAGAAACGTTATATAACTATTTTAACTTTGGACAATCATTTGATACTGCAACATTTTCCTTTAACTTACTATTGTAACTTCGGAGAATCATTTAATACTGGAATAATTCCTTCTATGGTAAGTATGATTCTATAAACTAATATTATTTGATTATGTTATGGTACAGTACCAATACTTATTACTATATTATATACTCATCATCATCATCACCCAGTCTAAAATCTCGCAATGAAGCGGAGTCTGGGGAGGTCTGGTAGTACGCAGCCTTACCCTTACATAGTAGAGAGGCTATTTCCGGTGGACCCACTTGCATATGAGACAATAGACGAATGATGAAGTTTACAGAAATAAAAACAAGGTGCAGGTTAAAAGATAAAAAAAAACTTTTTAAAAGCTATGCAAATGTGTCAAAAAGATTTTATGAGATAAATAGATAAATAAAGATGTGATAAAATAATTAGATACATAATAAATAAATAAATAAATAAATAGGATAAAGTAATAATACATAAGTAAAATAAAATAATACTACTTACATAAAAGCTACCAAACTTCATTTAAGAAGATGCAAGTTTAAAATATAAAAGTAGTAAGAAAAAAGTAAGAATAGAAATACCTGACATGCTGCAAAATAGTATTACTATATTATATACTATTCTAGATAAAATTTAAAATTTATAAAATAATTTTTATTTTATAAAATTATAGAATAGCCCTTTAATATATTGTAGTTTTTAAACCTTATTTCAATCGTATATCAATAAATCATAATAATAAAAATAGGATATAACAATAACCAAATCACTTATATTCTAGTTGGTGTATAATTTGTTATTTTAAAACAAATATGGGTAAATCGTTAAATGTGATAAGAATACGATTCTAGAGCTAAGTTTAATATAGGTGTAATAACTATTCATAATAATTATTATAAAAACTCAATTTTATCTACCATACCTCTCCTTTTGTATGGTAATATTGTTCCCTTTTTAGAGTTTTTTTTGGAAAATCAAACAGAAAACTAAGCTAATTCATTTGTCAGCGATACAAAGTACCTTGCAGATCATGATAGAGAAGATCGGTAATCAGACTCGGAGGCTCCGGAATAAAATGCAGTCTTGGACCTGAGAAGACTGCTAGCGCTGCCATGCGATCTGCGCACTAGTTGCCTTTACGGTAAACATGCTGGATCTTAACCTCCCAGCTACAGTAGAGCAGCTCTCGTATACCTGTAATCAAAATGTTAGGCTTAGTTAAAACTAGAGGGGAGGAGGGTGGAATATTAATGACTTCGAGCGAGTCTACTTCGACTTCGATATGGCGGTGACCCTGCTCCCAAGCAATAAGAATCCCCGAGTGAACGCCCCAAAGCTCAGTAGTTAGGGGTGATCCCTCTCCAATGTTGTGGACAAAACTATCCCTGAGTAGGCCCTCAGTAATGATGAGGTTGATAGCCCTGTTGACTACCCCATCAGTGTTTACTTTGACCCACCCTGCTGGTGGTTTTCCCCAGCTGACTGTCTGCCCCTGGGCCATCTCCTGCTGTGGAAACACTCTAGCTTCGAGGAATCGTGCCCGCTCTATCCAGTCATCATAGTCCCAAACATATCGCGGTCCACGCTCTGGCCAAGTAAACCCATCCTCAAATAGGCATTTATTTCGCCATTGCCATAAGAATCGACATGCAACACCATATATCCTGGGCCAACCGATGTGATTAGCGTGAAACCGTTACCTAAGGTTCGTCAGCAACTACCGCTCCTCCCCTTGGTGAAAACCCCCCAGTATTCACCATGGTGGCAAGGAATTGACGCCAGAAGGCTCGTACCCGTTGGTAGTCTCTTAACACATGCAAGATAGATTCCTCCTGTCCGTAAACGCGGCAAGTGTTATCATCCGAAAGATGCTTGGCCACTCGTTGTTGGTTGGTGAGCAGTTTAGACTTAGCCGCCAACCAGAGAAAGGTCCGAATGTGTTGGGGCCCTAGCCATTGCCAGATGAGATACCAACCCCTGGGGTTTTCTGATGGAAGCTGTGCCTCAATGAGGCTATATGCTGATGCTACGGTAAAACCCCCATGTGAGGTTGGGCCCTAAATGACCGAATCTTCCTCCTTAACTAAACAGCTTGGGTAGATTCTCTTAATATCCAGACACACGGTATGGGGCAGGTATTGGTGAAACAAAGGCCATCATCAATCCCCAGTGTCAGTGATAAAGTTTGCCACTGTAGCGATTAGGATGTTGTCCGGAAGCGGAGCCACTGCTAAATCGATAAGGTGACCCCATATTGCCACTCAGTTGTCTGTCCAGAAACGGATTCGTTTGCCATTACCCAAAGTCCATGAGATCCCCTGATGTACAATAAGCCAAATTACGGTTATTCCCGCCAACATGTTGAGGAGTGGCCCCGAGCATTCGAACAGGGAATGGATTGGGTATCGAAGCAGTATTTCGCTCGGAGAACCCTCACCCTTAATGTTGAATGGTTCGTAAGGAGTTCCCATCCTAACTTGGTGAGAAGAGCATCATTTGTAGACCGTACTCTTTTGAGCCCGAGGATCCCTTCTGCTTTAGGTCAGCACACCTCCTCCCAGTTCACCAGATGTGTTTTCCGCTGCACACCTAACGAGCCCTAGATGAAGTCACACATGAGCTTTTTGAGGTGATCGCAAAGCTAGAGGGGGAGTCGCACAGGTTGCATGGTATATACGGGTAAGGATGCGATTACTGACTGGGTATGCATCATTTGTTTAGCAAGGGATAGGGCTCGACCTTGCCACCCGGCCAATCAGTTTTGTACTTGCTCGATGAGATAATGGTACGTGCTTCTAGTAGTACGCTCATGTAGCAGTGGGACCCCTAGATACTTCCCCAGATTGCGTGTACAATACACTTGTAGTAGGTGACTAAGACGGTCCCTCTCAGTTCGCGGGACATTTTTGGAGAAAAAGACCTTTGTTTTAGCCGGATTCACTTTATGCCCTGAAGCTTGGCTAAACACTTCCATCATTCGCCTAATAATCCGTGTCTGAACTTCCTCGGCTTTGGCAAACAAGACAAGATCATCGACAAAGAAAAGATGGGATATGGGGGCTCCCGTACAACTTAACTTGATCAGTTTCCAACGGTCCTGAGCCACCTCCTTAGAGATTAGCTGGCTTAGTCGTTCCATACATAACACAAAAAGATATGGCGAGAGAGGGTCACCTTGGCGGATTCCCCGAGAGGGAGTAAAAGTCTCAGAGGGGATGCCTTGCCATAGGACTTGTATAGACACCATAGTCATACACTGCATGATGATGGTGATTAGGTTAGAAGGCAAGCCGATCTCCGAAAGCGTGTTTAGGATAAAATCCTAGTTGAGTGTATCGTACGCTTTTTCTACATCTACTTTAATGGCTAGCTAGCCTATCTTCCCCTATTCCGCTCACATCGAGTGGATGATCTCCTGGGCTAGGATAATATTATCTGAGATTTTACACCTCAGAATAAAGCTTCATTGATTGGCCGCGACGAGGTGGTCTATATAGGGTTTCAAACGGTTCATCAGAACCTTCGAGAGGAATTTGTACATTACCATACAGAGGCTGATGGTACGGAAGTAAGAAATATTTAATGGCGAAGGAACCTTTGGAATCAACACTAGGAGGGTTTGGTTTAGTTCGGATTCCCATCGTTCCAGCCATAGAACTTGCTGGATAAAAGCCACCACTGAAGGTCCTATTGTCGACCATTGACCTTGGAAGAATAGTGCATTGAAGCCATCCACTTCTAGGGCTTTATGCCGAAAACTGCGTGTCGAATCTCATTAGCTTGTACTGGTAATTCAAGATCGTGAAGGCGCTTAGAAGATAACATTAGAAAGGCTCTTGAGAGTGGAAACGGCCTATAGCATTGTTCGTCACTTTTATAAATCTGCTCAAAATAAGTTTGGGCTAGGCGACGCAATAAGTCTAGATCCGACATAATAACGCCACGGTGGTCTTGAAGGCTCTGAATAAGGAGGTGCTTACGTTTAGTAGTAGTGATGGTGTGGTAATACCAGGTATTGCAGTCTCCTTTGGAGATCCAGTCGCACCGCGCTTTCTGATGCCAATAGAGCTCCTCTTCACATAGCAACTATAGTAGTTCCTTGCTTAGATGATCTTCCAGGGCCAGTAGATAGTCCATATTGTGTTCCTGTATGTGTCCTTGAATATCATTCAGCCGGGGGAGAAGGCATTGCTTCTTTATATGAAAACTCCCAACTTCTGACTTAGCCCAGGACAACAGGTAGTGGGATAAAGTTTTTAATGCTTTGTGCATAGACCCTCTAGGTAGTGACCAGTGCAGGGCAACCACGCCCTCGAAACTACCCTGGGTGAGCCAAGCATTTTGGAACTTGAAACCTGAGGTACCTATGTTTTAGAAGGTTGGTCGGCAATTGAGATGAGAAGGGGCCTATGGTTTGACTCGAGGAAAGGCAGATGTCGGTTCACGGTGTTGGGGAAGGTCTCCAGCCATGCGGTTGAGCCAAATACTCTGTCCAATCGGGCCTACACTAGAGCTCATCTCCACGTAAATTTAGATCCAAAGTAGCCCAAGTTATAGAGATCGCTACCATTCACCCAGTCTCGAAATTGGGTAGACACTACCCTAATGGCGACGTCGCAACCCCTTTTGTCTGATAGAGTAAGCTTACGCTTAGCGTTAAAATCCCCTCCTACGAGCCAGGGTCGAGTCTAGCAAGGAGGGGCCAGAGGTGAGTTTGGGTGGAAACTTGAGGACTAGCATAGACAATAGTCAACTCAAAAGCCCGTTGGTCCAGTCTAACTAAAGTATGGATAAACTGATGATGGATGAGGACGACGGAAATATCGAACGACTTTGACCAAAGCAACCGGATGCCCCCCCCCCCCCCCCCCCCCC
>JANZXR010011443.1:0-16253 GCA_027575705.1 Erythroxylum echinodendron
TTTTGTCTCCCTCCTATTTTATTGATTGAATTGTGTCTCACCCTAAATTTTCGAATGTACTAATTACCCTCTCTCAAAGTTTAACTATTTGTTCCAAATAGAATTAACGGGATTCAATTGAGCGATCTCTTAACCTACCTAATGACTCTACCAATTCAACTAGTTATTAAACTATCCTATGGATGATCAATTGACTAATCGAGATCTCTCTTCTAACTATTCAATTAACATAATGATTGCTATTCTATAAGTCGTCAACTCTCTTTGTACAATCCTAAATGAATTTTATCTTACTCACTCTGTCGATTTGTTACAAGATGACAATTAAGAACAACAATCAACAAAGACAATTGTATTCAATTCAGTAAAAAAAGGAGTTTTCACAAAATAATTCAAAAGCAATCCCTAAAATGAAATCAGCCTAACATGGTCTCCATAACATCATCAACAATAAAATAAACCATTTTTACAAAGAATAGAAGAGATTAAAATGACATAAAATTGAATAGAAAGACTTCTTCTTTTCTTTGCCAAAATCTGGAATTTTGGTGTTGATGTGCTATTTTGCCTAATCTTGATGATGATCCTTGTCTTCAATCCTTCCTCAATGCTCTAAACATGTGTTTTTCACTCAAGGATGGTGTTTTTACAGGTGGGTGTTGTCTCTCTTAAAGATGGAGGCTTAATTCTCTTTTTATAGTTAAAAAAAATCCTAGGTTTAATGAAGCCTCACAGATTGCTTAGGATTACAATTCCTATATCCGTGGGAATTTCCATTATTCCCACGAGTGTGGGAATTACACACAGATTCACTCCTTATTTCTTCTATGATTCCTACATTCGTGGGAATTAGCATGATTCCCATGAACGTGGGAATTTGTCACAGATGCACTCTTCTTGTCTTCTCTTCTTTGATCTTTTGTTCAACCTCCAAGTTGCTCCCTCCTCTTTCCTACACAAAGATAGTCACTTCTTACCTTCAATTAGCATCAAACACATAAGAACAACAATGAAAATCAAACTTAATGAAAACATACAAAATGAATCCTAAACTAGAACAATAAATAATAATTATGCCAGAAAACACATGCCAATTACCTATAAAAACATATCCTAATGCACAACTATCAACATCCCCACACTTGAATCTTTGCTTATCCTCAAGAAAAATGAATACAACCAATCAATTCTACTACTTCATTTTCGTAAAGATCAAAGCATACAATCCCTTAAATTTAAGCCAACTCAAATATCAAATTAATGCACATATCATGACTACTTTTTTCATTGGTGTGCACAAGCAAACTCACAATTGGCATAATCACTCAAAAATATGTAAAGATGCATAAATGAATCTTCCTCATAGTTTTCACTCATTTTGCTTAAGTGTTTAAGGGTTAGTGCTTCGCTCAAACTTCCTATAGGAAACTACACTACCATAGGCTTGCTAATACACGAATTTTCCTCTACAATGATTACATGCATAAATAGATCAAAAGGACTTGTTTAGGGGTTGTAATGTGGTAAAGGTTAAGGTGGGTCAAAAGAGGGGAAAGAGGGTTAAGGACAAGCATAAGTAAAGTACCAAACGAATAAAATGGGATAACAAAACATAACTATGAGACATACAAATATAACTAATATTCTGCACTTATTAATGCTATTCAGTTGTTCTTCCTTTTTCTTTTCTTTTCTTTTTCTTTTTCATTTTTTCTTTCTTTTTCTTCATACATGAAAGAACTATGAATCAAAACTAGCACTATATACAATGTAGTCGATGGGCAGAAATATACTCAACTTGTCTCTGTAAAAATTTCATACAATCCCAGCTAATGTTTTACTTAATACTTTACTAAGCTTGTGAAAGGGTAGGATAATAGGGTTTAAAGTGTTAAAATTTTAGGTATTTTAAAGAAACAAAAGGTTAAGGCTCAATAAAGATGGCACAGGATTATTCATTTAAGCCAAGGGTTAAAGCAAGAAAAAGGGCCTCAATCATCTCTATTAAGCATGCATCTAGTAGACTCACACCGATTCAAAGCAAGTTCTGAAGGTAGTAACCTATGGAAGTACACTCAATAAGGAAATGAAATGACTCTAGATGGAGTCATATGGCTCAATCCTCACTTTAGCTCAAATGAAAACTCATTATGCTTCTATACGCGCCCTTATTGTTTAAATGTCGATTTGTGACTAAGCTTATGTAACTAACTACCTTTCATCACTCTATATGGTTCACTTTCTACTTAAGTAGCCTAATCTGAGTTCAAGCATGCATTTAATCTAATTGTAACTAGCATGACATAATCTCATAGTAATATTTATTAGAGTGACTCAAATGTGGTTCCATTGCTAACACAAAGCACCATTGTTGACACAAAGCACACATAACATGCCTAAACATGCATCCTATTTAACACAATATAGAAAAAATGCAATTAAGAAAGTTGATGTCACCTCCCTACACTTAAAGATGACATTGTCCTTAATGTGACAAGTCAACCCCCAAGTGAGTGAAAATGACAATAAACTAAATAAATAAATGAAAACAACTCAAATACAAGAAATTAAAATCAACATATGATAGCAAACCAAACAAAACAAAATGAATTCACACCAAAATTAAAGAAATTTAAACTAAAAAAAACAAATTAAATGCACTCACACAAAAGAAATAATAAAATTTAAAATTTAAAGGGTAATAAAAACTTATTTAGTGATGGTGGTGATGGTGATGACATAGGAGCTTTAAAATTGTTCCTCCTATAGAAGTTGAGGAACCTTCTCTTCAAGCTTCGTTGCTCCTTATGAACCTTCTGCATTTGTGTGCCGATTTCA
The DNA here is from genome assembly GCA_027575705.1 of Erythroxylum echinodendron. Taxonomy (NCBI): domain Eukaryota; kingdom Viridiplantae; phylum Streptophyta; class Magnoliopsida; order Malpighiales; family Erythroxylaceae; genus Erythroxylum; species Erythroxylum echinodendron. The sequence continues at coordinate 2,839 of JANZXR010011443.1, forward strand.
TCGAGTTGGGATGTCATCTGTCAATGTTTTTCTACTATTTGGTCGATAATTGGTTGATATCGGTCAATCACCGATGGTTCCCTCAGTTCCTCTGCTACTGCTTCCTCCTCTAGCTCTGGAGTAGCGCTCGATGTGGAGGGATGGTCTGCGACTGCACGGGCAACCCTCCTGCTCCTCACTACTGTGCATGTCTGAGGATTGCAAAGTGCCATAGATTGGACCTCCACAATCTAAGAGCGTCTCAAATAGGCTATGTCAAACATGTCGTAGGGAGTAATATGTAAATTTTTCATATTAACATTACAAAATACACCTAGAGCTGAAGCAATATGAGCCATCCCAAAAGACATATTCTTTTTATTAATCACACTTGATATTGATCCGAAAATTCCATACGGTGTGTTGATTTTAAGCTTGTGATCCATGCATCATAAAAAGAAAAGTTCTTTAGCTTAGCATTTATTGATTTCGGTTTTATTAAACACTGTCAGGCACATAAATTTATGTAACAGTAAATGCTCAGCACTCTGAATTAGAGAATTCGGTGCATTACGTGAATCAAAATGTTCTTCACCCGTGAGAGTGTTCCAATAAGCATTGACATCAAAATCCACATGACCATCTAAAATTTTTGCATTCAACAAATTAAACAATTTAAGCATTATAGAATAATTAAGTTTAAAAATATTTCCACCCAACCTAAACCTAAACAGATCCATTTTAGGGTTGTACCTAACTGTTGTGAAAAATTTTAAACTTAGGGTGGCATAAATATGGACATCGCATTGAACAAATCTATTTCACCCTATATTTGCAACTAGTTGTTCAAGTCAGTGTCTAACTCCTATATTCTCTAAAACTTCAAAATTCAAATACCTAGGAATGACTATTGCTTTATTCTTGAAGTCATTGAAACGCTCACCTTTTTCTTTCGAGTAAATCAGAAATAGGGCCCGATAAGTTGCAGCTAAGTTAGGTTTTCCTTCACTAAAAACTCAAAGGTGGAGCTCGTCAACCAGTTGCCTAACCCTCATCATCCTTGGTGGAGCCATTGTGAGAAGAAAACCTGCAAAAATTGAGAGAGAGAGAGAGAGAGAGAGAAATTTGTATTATAGAGAGAGAAAAATGTTAACTAAATCCTTATGTTTTGGAATGACTAATGTATGAAAAACATGAAGGAATGTAAGATTGATGGAAAGGGATGAGGAAAATATCAAGAATCTAGATAAAACATGAAGAGTCTTAGAGAGTGGGAGGAGAGAAAATCATGGGTTAGAGAGAGCGAGAGTGAAATTTTGAGAGAGGGTGAGAGAAAAAAGAGGGAGGGAAACTTTAAGTTTCCCTCCTGATGGGATTACCACACTCGTAGGAATACCCACAATTCCCATGAGTGTGGGATTCCTCTCCACAAACTCTCTGGAGAGAATTCCCACGTCCGTGGGAATTGTAAACTTTAAGTTTCCCTCCTGATGGGATTACCACGCTCGTCGGAATCTACACAATTCCCATGAGCGTGGGATTCCTCTCTAGAAACTCTCTGGAGAGAATTCCCACGCCCGTGGGAATCACCACAATTCCCACGGATGTAGGTTTTCTCTCCAGAAAAATTCTGGAGAGATTTCCCACGTTCGTGGGAATCACCACAATTTCCACGGTGGAATTGGTGTCCTCACAATTTCAATCCTTATTCTAAGCTTAAATGAATTCTCCATGATCCTAAAACCTACAGGTACATCAAGATAATATCATCAACAAGAAATTTGAAAAGAAAACAAATTAAAATAAAAAAATCAACATAAACATCAATCAAACCCAAATCAAACATGAACATAACTAAAGAATTCAAACAAACAAATAAGTAAACAAAACAATCATAGGATAGTTGACTCCTATGGGTTGCCTCCCATGTAGTGCTTCTATTATCATTGGTAGCTCGACTCTCTTTCTTACTCATGGCAGTTCAAATGACCGGAATGATTGCGGTGCATAAACTAATCTCAGACTTTGTACCGGGGCTACCTTATTTTAGACTCCACCTTCATTATTGTTTTTCTTCCTTCGCCTTCTCCTACGCGTTCATCTCTTCCTAAACACATTCTCGGGGTACTCAATATTTTCCCATCCTCCTTGGAGTTCAAGTTCCTTGATATCCTTCGGGGGTAAAGTAAGACAATAGTTCTTCATTGACACCTTGAATGTTAACTGCTCCTTCCCTACTCTCAATATTAACTCACCCCCGTCAACATCAATAATCGCACGAGCAGTAGCCAGAAACAGTTACCCAAGAACCATCATGGTTTCCTCATCTTCACTAATATCCAATATGTAAAAATCCCTAGGAAAGACAAATTTATTCATGTGTAGCTGCACATTCTTGATGATACCCTTCGGTATACGCACTGTCCTGTCAGCCGTTTTTACTAATGTCTTAGTTAGCTCTGGCTCTTCTAGACCTAACTTCTGACTGAATAAGTACGGCATCATGTTGATACCTGCTCCCAAACCTGCAAATGCTTAATCTATCTTAATTCCATTTATACTATATGAAATGAAAAAGTCTCCTAGTTCTTCTTTCTTCTGTGTCACATACGGACTTTCTCTTGATATGTGAATGATAACCACTTCTTTTAATGACCCTTTTAACATGACTTTGTCTGAAATTGATTTGTTATGTCTGTCATCTCGCTTAACTCCCCTTCCTTAGAATTCCAAGCTACTTCACTTGAAGATGGCTTCCATGAAGCAAAAATTTGATGTGGAAGTCCAAGTTGAAGTTCCTTAATTGGCTTGCTTATTTTTCCACTCGGAAGGACTTCTAACACTGTTTGTTCTTCTTACTTGTTTCCATTTTTCTCCCATGTATGCTTTCTTTTTTCTCTATCCTAGTAATGGCCATGATTCTTTTCTTTTGATTCATAGTGTTGCTTGGTAGACTACCTGCATTTCGCGAAGATAAAGCGTTAGTTAGTTGGCCTACTTGAACTTCCAGATTGTAGATGGATGATGCATGATTCTTCAAAATCTGATCAAATTTTGCTTCCATCCTCTGATTTTCCTCCTCATGCATCCTTTTATGATTCTTTTCTTGTGCTGCCAATTTAGACCCCAAAACCTCCATCATCTTATTCATTTTGCTTTCCAATGCTCTGATTCGATCTTGCTAGAATCCTGACGGTCCTTGTGGTCTTTGTTGGCAACTGCATTATTGTTACTCCAAGAAAAGTTCAGGTGGTTTTTCCAACCCCGATTATATGTGTTCGAATATAGGTTATTACCTCACTACGGCTGGTCTAGATAGCATACCTATTCGGTCCCGCTAGCTCCCAATAGGAAACATTCCATTGAACTATGGTCTTTCTCCCCACACAGCTCATATTATTCTTGCATTACCTTAACTGATGAGGTGGACGCTCCTTGCATGTTGTTTAGCTGCTTCGTCAAAGCTGTGATTTGAGCCTGCAAGGCAGTAACTGAGTCAATAGGTATCATACCTTTTTGTTCCTTCTGTCCTTGTCTACTCTCCTGGCTCGACCACACACAGCTGTTGCTTGCCAACTCCTCCAATAAATCATAACCTGCTTCTACCTTATTCCTCATCAGTGAACGTTCAGCTACTGCATCAATTGTACCCCTTGTGCTTGGATTTACTCCATTATAAAATGTTTGAAGTAGAAATTCCTTCGGGAGGTTATGATGGGGGTAACTTTTTTGAAGTTCTTTAAATCTCTCCTATGCTTCGTGGAGAGATTCTCCGTCGCTATGCTAAAAATTTGTTATCTCCTTGATAATCCTCGTTGTCTTCATTAATAGAAAATATTTGGCAAGGAATGCTTGGGCGAGCTACTCCTAAGTCCTGATCTGGCCTAGATTCAAAGAATTATACCATGCTTTAGCCTGATCCTTCAAAGTGAATGAAAATAATAGTAACTTCACCTCATCGTTAGATATTTTGTTGAATCTGAATATGTCACATATCTCCAAAAAATTTGCTATTTGGATCCTTGTTAGATAGCCCATAGAACTGCACACTTTTTGGAGAATGTTGAGTAGCGCTGGCTTTATCTCAACATTATTTGCTTGGACTATTGATCTCGCCACTCCTTGAGGACTAAACCCTGGCCTCATGAAATCCACTAATATTCGCTCTGGTCCTCCTTGCTCTCCTTCTTCAGCCATATCTTGATTTGAAAAATTTAGATGCTTTGCCCTTCTTATTTCTCTTTCGTGCTTCTTAATGTCGGGGAATTCGTCTTCAATAACTTCTTTCGTCCTTCATATGCTCCTTGTGTTCATGCACCTGCAAATACACAAGGAAAAGTATCAAAAACTCGTAAATCAAAGTAATCTAAATTAGACACGATGGTCAACAATCAATCCCTGGCAATGGCACTAAAAACTTGTAGATGGTAAAACCTATCTATTTATTTTACGCTAAAAAATTATAAGTAAACCGGTCGTGACTTGTAATTAAAAAGAGCAGATATCGATCCCACAGGGATTGATTCCTAGACATCGCTTAATTTAGACACAAATTTGTTTAAGAAACGTAATAGTTAAATACAAATAATCTGGAAAATTAAATTAAAATTAAAAGACTAATGTAAATAATGGACAATACCGCAATTGCAGAAAATCTGAATTCAAGAATCTAAATGCTAAAGATTACTTTTCCCTTATTTTATTTCCCTTCTATTTTATTGATTGAATTGTATCTCACCTTAGATTTTCGAATGTACTAATTACCCTCTCTCAAGGTGTAACTATTTTTTCCTAATTGAATTAATGGGAATTGATTGAATGATCTCTCAACCTACTCAATGACTCTACCAATTCAACTAGTTACACAATTGTATTCAATTCAATAAAATAGGAGTTTTGAAAAAATAATTCAAAAATAATCCCTAAAATGAAATCAGCCTAACATGGTCTCCATAACATTATCATGAATCAAATAAGCCATTTTCACAAAGAATAGAAGAGATTAAAGTGATAGAAAATTGAAAAGAAAGACTCCTCTTCTTTGCCAAAATCTGGAATTTTGGTGTTGATGTGCTATTTTGCCCAATCTTGATAATGATCTTTGTCTTCAATCCTTTCTCAGTGCTCCAAACATGTGTTCTTCACTCAAGGATAGTGTTTCTACAAGTGTGTGTCATCTCTCTTGAAGATGGAGGCTTAATTCTCTTTTTATAGTCCAAAAACCTTAGGTTTAATGAAGTCTCGTAGATTGCCATGGATTACAATTCCCACATCCGTAGGAATTTGCATGATTCCTGTGAGCGTGAGAATTATGCACAGATGCACTCCTCATTTCTTCTATGATTCCCATGTTTGTGAGAATTTTCATGATTCCCATGAACGTGGGAATTTATCACAAATGCACTCTTCTTGTCTTCTCTTCTTTGATCTTTTGTTCAACCTCTAAATTGCTCCTTTTTCTTTCCTACACAAAAATAGTCAATTCTTATCCTCAATTACATCAAACACACAAGAGCAACAATAGAAATCAAACTTAATGAAAACATACAAAATGAATCCTAAACTAGAACAATAAACAACAATTATACTAGAAAACACATGCCAATTACCTATAAAAACATATCATAATGCACACCTATCAATAACCAACCTATATGTATGCATACCCCCACACTTAGGGTTTTATACAATCACATTCATCAAGAATTAATAAACGCTCCACTAGCTTTAAATCTTGGGTAAGGCATTTGGTTAGGTGCATGTAATGTGGTTTATACAAAAGAAGAAGATAATAAAGCTCAAAAGGGCTTAGCAAAGGAAATTTCACATAATTGGGAAGGCTATTTGGCTAATGTAGCTAGTAATCAACAAAGAATCCTTAATCATTTTCATAAAAATGCATGTGATAAAAATGTGATTTCGCATAGAAAATCAACACAAAGTAAGGATGTAAATGTCATAAAGGTCACATATAACAAACAAAACAGTGAGACTAAGATAAATGCTAAATTTTGCTATTAACAAATCATAAAAGCAAAAGTACATGCTAAATTTTGCTATGGATTTTACTAATCGATTCATACTCTAATTATGACTAAATAATCTTAAAAGCAATAGAAAATAAGAAAAATTTTCAATTTTGTTCATTTGATTTTGAAAACTGCCTAAAAAGTCATATAAGCTACAATTAAGCTAAAATATATGCTTAAAAACTAATATACCCCACACCACACTTAAAACTTACATTGTCCTCAATGTAAAATCAAATGCAAGAAATGAAGCAGTTAATAAAAATAACAAATGTGAAAAATGTAAAAGATAGAAATTAACTCCCTTTGGGTTACCTCCCAAGCAACACCTTTGTTTAACATCATTGGCTTGACCTCCAGTTGCGTGCATGAAGTGACACCAGTTACATCCTCTAGCATCAACACCTTAAAGTCCTTCAGTTAGAAGCCCTCATAATATGGCTTTAAGCGATGACCATTCACATTGAATGTCTTGTCAATTTTGAGGCTCCATATCTTTACTGCATAAGAAAGAAAGACGTGAGTGATAACAAATAGGCCAACCTAATGGGAACTTAACTTACCTAGAAAGAGTTTGAGTTTAGAATGATTTAGTAACACTTTCTAGCCCACTGAGAAGTTTTTCTTTGAAATCATCTTATCATGAAAAGCTTTCTTCCTCTTCTTATATATCACTGCATTTTGATATGACTCATCCTCATATCTTCCATCTTTTGAAGCTGCAACTTCCTATACACTCTTGCATCATCGAAGTTCATATTACATATTTTGATAGCCCAATATGCCTTATGCTGTAATTCCACCAGAAGATGACATGGCTTCCCAAACACTAGCCTATACAACGACATCCCAATTGGTATTTTGTAAGCCGTCCTATAGGCCCATAGTTCATCTTCTAGTCTTACACTTCAATCCTTCCTATTGGGCTCCACAGTTTTCTCCAGGATTAACTTGATTTCTCGATTTGAGACTTTAGCTTGCTTGTTGGTTTGGGGATGGTAAGTAGTAGAAACTTTGTGCCTGATGTGATATTTTCTAAACATTGCTTCGATCACCCTATTGTAGAAGTGGGTTACTTTATCGTTAACAATGGTTTTCAGTATCCCGAACCTAAAAAGAATATTAGCCTTTACAAAATATGCAATAACCTTTGCATCATTAGTCCTGGTGGCTTTGGCCTCTACTCATTTAGAAACATAATTTACTGCAAGCAATATATAAGTTAAGTCAAAAGACAGAGGGAAAGGTCCCATAAAATCAATACCCTAAACGTCAAATTTCACAGAAAAGCAAAGGAGTTTGTGGCAATTGATCCTTACGGGATAGTTTACATGATCGTTGGCATCTATCACAGGATTTGTAGAAGCTATATGCAACTTTAAACAATGTTGGCCAGCAGAAGTCACTCTCCAAAAATTTCCGGGCTGTTCTTTTCACTCCATAATGTCCTCTGTACGCATACAAATGGCAGAAGGCTAAGATTGAGGATGTTTCATTTTTCGGTACACACCTTCTAATAACTTGATCTATGCAGTGCCTCTAAAGATATGGGCCATCCTATACATAATGCTTCGATTCACTTCGTAGCTTATCCCTCTGAGCCTTTGAAAAACCAACAGATAATTTGTTAGTTAATAAAAAATTGACAATGTCTATATACCATGGAGGTGTCACATTGGCAGAAAATAAGTTGCTCATTCAGAAAGGTTTCTTGTAGAGGGATATCATCTTCTTCCTTTGTCAAATGACTAAGATGGTCTACCATCACATTTTCTGCCCCTTCTTTTCTTTGATCTCCAAGTTGAATTAATGAGGGAGGAGAATCCATTTGATCAGCCTCAGTTTTGCTTCTTTCTTTGTGAGCAAGTATTGTAAAGTTGCACGTACAAAATAAACAATACTTTAGCACGAAGCAAATACGATTGAAATTTTTCCAATGAAAAAACCACATATAACAGCTCTTTTTCAGTAGTAGAATAATTCAATTGAGCTGGGTTTAGAGTCTTTGAAGCATAGTAGATGGCATGTAAAGCTCTTTCCACTTTTTGTCCTAGAACTACCCCCATTACATAATCGCTCGCGTCACACATGATTTCAAAGGGGAGGTTCCAATTTAGTGGTTTAATCACCAGTAGGGATGTCAAAAGCTCCTTAAGTTTATTGAATGCTTCCTTACACTTCTTTTCGAACTCAAAGGAGACGTCTTGTTGTAGAAGCTTGCATAGTGGTGTGGCTATCTTCGAAAAGTCCTTAATGAACCTTTGATAAAACTAAAATGTCCAAGAAAAAAACGCACTTCCCTCATAGTAAAGGGGTAAGGTAAAAAAGAAATAAGATCAACTTTAGACTTGTCACTTCAATACTCATAGTAGATATCACATGGCCTAAAATTATACCTTGATCCACCATAAATGACATTTTCTCAGTTCAACACAAGGTTAGTTTCTATACATCTCTCTAAGATAATGGCAAGATTATCAAGCATTCATCAAAAGAAGATCTATACATACTAAAATCATCCATGAATACCTCAATAATCTTCTCAACATATTCGAAAAAAATGCTTACTATACACCTTTGCAATGTGGTGAGTACGTTACATAATACGAATGGCATCCTTCAGTAAACAAACGTACTAAATAGGCATGTAAATATGGTCTTCTCTTAATCTTCTGGTGCTATCGGGATTTAAAAATAACCTAAAAAGCCATCTAAAAAGAAATAATAGTCATAACCAACCAATGTGTCAAGTATCTGATCAACAAAAGGAATGGAAAAGTGGTCTTTACTATTAGCACAATTTAACTTTCTGTAATCAATAAATACTTGCCACCCGGTTTGTACTCAGATGGGAACCAACTCACCTTCCTTGTTTGCAATAACGGTGATTCCAGATTTCTTTGGAACCACCTAGATAGGACTTACCCATTTACTATTAGAGATCAGATAGATCACCCCAGTATTGAGAAACTTCAACACCTCCTTCGACACAACTTCCATTATTGGAGGATTCAGCCTACGCTGAGCTTGCCTTGTGAAATTTACAGCCTCCTCCAACAAAATGCGATGCATGAATATAGAAGGGCTTATCCCTTGGATAGCTGCGATAGTCTACCTGATGGCCTTCTTATAGTCTCTCAGCAGTCGAACTAGCCTCTCTTTTTGATTTGAAGTCAACTCCACCAAAATGATAATTGGGAGAGTCTGCTTATCTCCCAAATAGGCATACTTCAGATCTGTAGAGAGTGTTTTCAATTCCAATTCTGGTTCCTGCACATTAGAAGGTAACAACTTCTGGTGAGCTTTAGGAAGCTGTATACAAGCCAAATCATAGCTTTCTGGAGAGCTTTCCAATGAGTTCAAGGAGGTTGTCATTTCCATAAACTCTTCTCCCATCTCAACATTAGTGTTGACTTCTACTTTCATATACTCAGTTAAAACCATTTCCAAATGATCCCTGAAACTTAATTTAAACATTCCCTATACCAAAGGATCAATAACGTTAATAAAAAAACACAATGATCATTAGGAGGATGCTTCATGTCATCAAAAATATTGAAATGAATCACTTCCCCATCAAATTCCATTGTAAGGATGCCCTTATGAACATCTATCTTAGTTTGAGTCGTATTAAGAAATGGTCTTCCTAATAAGATAGGTATCAGATTATATGAGGTGTCATTATTTATATCCATAACATAGAAATATATAGGAAACACTAACTTATTCACCTACACCAAAACATCCTTAACCAAACCATCAAGATAAGCATTAGGGAGGTCAGCCAATTATATGATTACACTCGTTTCTTTCAATAGACCCAAATTCAAAGAAGCATAAATCAAACGAGGCATCACAGTAATAGAATTAACCAAATCCAACATAGCTTTATTGATCACATTATTCCCAATTTTGTAAGGAATGGTAAACATACCTGAATCTCGACATTTTGGAGGCATCTTTTTTCTAAATACCGCAGACACATTCTCACCCATCATTACTTTCTCATCACCCCTCAGTTTCCTCTTATGTGTGCAAAGTTCTTTCAAGAATTTGGTGTACTTTGGTTCTTGCTTGATAGCCTCGAGCAATGGTATATTGACTTCCACTTTTTGAAAAGTCTCCAATATCTTTTTATCCTTCTCCTCCTTGTTTGGATTTTTATCCTTCTCCTCCTTGTTTAGTTTTGTCAATTTGCTCAAAAATGGTAGAGGATTAGTCTTAATAATATTGTAAATTTTGAAATTTACTTTCGTATTCGATAATGAATTTTCTTTCTTTTCCAATTCCTTCTCAATCTCTTCCTCGGTAGCAATCTTTGGTGGAATTTTTTTGAGACCCTCAATCTCCTTTATGCTCCTTAGGGTTATGGCATTGACATTCTTCGGGTTCACCTTGGGTTGGGATGGCAATTTTCCTCCACTTTGCGATTCTGGATGATTGGGACTCACTGTCATCTGACCCATTTGGTGTTCCATATTCTGTTGGCTTGCTTTTGTCTCCTGCCGGATTTGTTGTAAACTTTGTTGCAACTATTGATGCATACTTTTTTGTAATTGCTGCATACTTTTTTGTAATTTCTGCATACCCTATTGAAATTATAGATTGTTAGTAGCAAGATTCTTAATATGTTCTTCTAAAGATGTACCTAAACTGGAAGAAGAAGCTCCCTGTGCTCCTTGTGGCCAATTTTGGAAGTAAATTTACTATCGGTTCCCTCCATAACTCAAGTTGGGGTGATCGCTCCAACTTGGGTTATATGTCTGCAAGTATGGATCGTATTGATTTAGGAAGTTCCCTCCTACGACATTCATGTACTCCATACTTCCCTCTTGTAATGTCAGTAACTTGTCAGTTGGATGGCTCGTGTTTGAGCATATTTTGCATACTTTCACTTGTTCTTGTCTAATTGTAATCTGTCTCACAAAAGATGTTAGTTCATATAAACAATGTTCAATAGATGAAGTACTTACCTCATTTACTTGTCGAACATCATTGCAAGTGCCAAATTATTGTGTGTTACTGGCCATCTGCTCAAGTAGGATCTTAGCCTCAAGGGGAGTCTTGTCGCAAAGTGCCCCACTGTTTGCTGCATCAACCAAACTCCTCTCCATCATTAACAGTCTTTCATAGAAATATTAGATGAGAAGTTGCTTCGGTATGTTGTGGTGCAGACAACTAGTACATAACTTCTTAAACTGCTCCCAATACTCGTAAAGAGAATCTCCATTATACTGCTTGATGCCACATATTTCCTTTTGAATACTTGTCGTCTTTGAGGCTGAAAAATATTTCTCCAAGAACAGTCTCTTCACCTCCAACCAAGTATTTATGCTTCCTCCTGGTAAATCAAACAGCCAATCTTTTGTTGCATCTTTGAGTGAGAACGGGAAGGCTCTCAACATAATCTACTCGTTCGTCACCTCGGGAGGCTTCATGCTCAAAAAAACCATATTGAGCTCCTTGAAATGCTTGTGTGCATCCTCACTTACAAGACCATGAAAATTGCGTAATAAATGAATTAATCCAAATTTTAACTCAAAGGTAACATATTCAGCAAAATTAGGAAATGTAATGCATAGGGGTCTTTGGGTTAAGTCTGTTGCAGTCAATTCCCTCAACGTTCTCGAATTTACTATAGTTGCTTCAAATTTAAGTTTTGGGTCTACTACTGAAGATGTTCTTTCTTCTCTTCTTGACCTCCATAGTGTTCTCTCGATTTTTGGATCAAGTTGCTCAATTTCTCTATGAGGAGATCTGGTCACTACCATACCAACACTCACAAACTTTTCAAAGTTAACAAATAATAAAAAACAAAAAATATATTCAAAAAACACTAACTAAAATAAATACGAAAATTAAACTACCATACTCCCTGGCAACGACACCAAAATTTGACAGCGTATGTTGAGTGCACTGTAAAGTTTACCTAACTTCGCACACTAAAATTTGTAGTTATGGTGAGTCAGGATCAAATCTACAGGGAATGCTCGGTTAATTTCTGTAACAAAATTAACTGATGCAAGGAAAATATAAAAGGAGGTTTTTAGATTTTTAGCAATTTATAAAATAAAATAAAAGTAAACTATCGAAAACAAATTAAAGCAAGAGATCGAAAATGATTAAATTGTTAAATATACGTAAGCTTCGGTTCTAGGTTCAATATCAGCCTATCAAGCATATTTCATCATCCTAACTTCTTTAAACTCTCTTCGAACTATCAATCTGAGACTAATAGAATGCTCTACTAATCTCAGTTTTTCCTTAGGTTTTGTTTAATCAAGATACGATCATTAATTAAACCTAACTACCGAATAACCTAGGATATGATCTTTAGATTTAATTTGGCAGTCGTATTATGGTGTGGAAAATGATCAATATAAGCAGTAACCTCATACGTTCAGGATATCTAACCTAAGTTATGTTGTTCCTAATGATATGGGATCATTAGACACTACTCACAAACATCAAAAGAAACGATTATGGATTACATTCAATGTTTTAACAACCATTGATGAGACCTTGATTTTATTATCTATACAAAAGCATCGTTGTTGTCATAATTCAATACTATTAACTCAACAATATTAGCAGATACGTCAAGTTTAATGATAAACTACTTGATCTAAATAAATTCATTTTTCACCTCATACACTGAGATATACTATACCTCAATCATAGAACTAGTAATGGTTAGTTTTTTGGAACTATTTTTAACTTACTGCTCAATCATTTAGAGTAAAGATATACCCTGACTGTGATATATTATCATTATAATTAGATTGAAAATTCATAAATATCTTTAAGTCTGGAATAAAAGAAACTCTCTTATATCTTTCAAAAGGAAAATTCTTGGACTACTAAATCTTTATAGATGGAAGCATCAATATGTCATTTCCAATTAGCAATATATCATTTATTTATATCACTTAACTGATGATTGTACCCCTAAAAACCTTATTATAGACACAAGATTCATCCAGATTCTTTATAAAATCAAACACTTTAATTATTTTATTAAAATATGTGTTCCAAATTCGTGATGTTGCTTAAGCCCATAAATAGAATTTTGCAATTTGTATACTTGATTAGGAAATATTATCTTGATATCTATTTGTCAAATTTCATAATCGTGATAGACAACTATAGTCAATAAAATTCTTATGAACTTAAGCATTGCTATTGGCAAAAATATTTCAACAAAATCAACTTATTATATTTTTGTAACCTTTGACCATTAACCTGGCTTTGTACATGTGTATATTATCATCCATATTTGTTTTTGTCTTAAAAGTCTACTTACTTCCTATATGTGAAATGTTGGCCCTCGAAATTTTTTTCGTTAAATTAAGCATAATAGTTTATGGAATAAATGCATAAGAATGAATTGAGGGCATTTTTGGCATG
>JANZXR010011501.1:0-16245 GCA_027575705.1 Erythroxylum echinodendron
CCTAACTTCTCCGATTGACCTCACTTGGGCCTGTTTCTCAGGTCCGACCCGTTCTATGGAAACGGGATGTTACACTTGTGGTCTGATGGTAAAGTATAAAACGATGTCATTTTTTTAATTTTTTTTAAAATTTAAATTTTAGCAGGGTCGAAAGGTGAGCCACAGATCACCCAGCCATTAGGTCAGGCCAGGTTAGGTTAGGAGTAGCCTGGGCCCTAAACATCAAGTTGTAACTGATATTAGTTTTGTATTGCTTCTCTTTATAAATTTATGATGAGTTCGGTAAAGGTTTATGACCAATTTCAATGTTGGTCTTGTTATTCTTTTCCAGTTTTCATACCTTTGTATAGGACAGGTACCTTTTTATAAGCAACACTGGTGCTTGTTGTGCCTTGTTCCTTTAGCTTCTCCATTTTTAGACATCTTTAAATTAGAATTAGCTCTCCATGTCTTTAATGAATTTGTTGTCTATCTTTTTTTATCCCTAATAACTCCAAAATCTCATTATTGGATAAATATAGATAAAGAAAGCATTAAATCTCATATTATGTCGCAAAATTCATCACCTATAAGACAAGGAACTAGATATAGAACAATATAATAAAACCCACATAATATTGTTATAAAAGTTCCAAACTATAAGTAAAATATAAACCTACTATCTTAAATACAATAAGAGTGCAAAGATATGCAAAGAGAAATTTGAGAAAATAAATAAGTACTTCAAAAAAGTGAAAGAAATCAACAAGATTAGACTAAAGATTCAAAGACATATTCTTATCTGTAACAACTTAATGTTTATACAAAGTAAATGGTAAGATTGAGGGTTCAACATATACTAGTGACGCTATGACCGTGAATCCCTTAAACATGATAGAATTGTTAATGATTCAATTAGAGGGGTAGTAGCCTTTCCAATAGGTAAACTAGTTTGAAACAACCCTAAAAGATAGGTAAAGAGAAAAAAAATTGAAGATGATATAGAAGAGGACTAAGAAGAAGATGGAAAGGCTTGGGAAGATGAACTAGGTGTTGGTTTATACATCACAATCAATCGGTTAGTTGTGCATTTACAATAATAATCAATTACATATATTTTTCAACTTATAAAAGTTTATTTAATTAACTAATATAAGACACAATGTGAAATTACGATAAGATTATAATTATGAAATTCATGTTTTATTTATATGTTATCCATAAATTGTTCTTAATTGTTACTATATTAAGACTAAACATTATACAGTGTATGAAATAAATGTACTTTATAAATGAAATTACGATAAAATTATAATTATAAGATTCATGTTTTATTTATACGCTATCCATAAATTGCTCTTAATTGTTACTATATTAAGACTAGACATTAGACATTAATAATGTAGAAAGAACATATATGTAATGTTTCTTCCTTATGAAAGAAATAGTTGATTTTATAGACTAAAGTATGGAGTTGCTTAAACAAATGTACGGATGCTTATTCTAAAACAAGTTCACTAGTTTGACTTGATATGAGAATTTCATAAAGAACTTTACTTACATGCTTAACGAGCTTATTGCAATTATTATATATATGATCTTTTGACTTAAGATATCTAACGTATCTCATATAGGGATCTTTAGATTATACTACTGTTATTTAAGACCTATCATAATCTAAGGTAACATGATTAGTAATCTTTAAATATAGCATAAACTATATGAAGGTAGCTAAGTTACTGGTGGAATTGTCATTTACACCCTATATTAAATCATAAATCCCTTCAATTGAAAAACCTTATATAAGGAAGCAAGGGTTGATCCTACGAGGAATTCTAGTTTGGCCAATGTTACAAAATAAAATAGGGGTTATGGTAATATGAATTTTATTGTCAAATAAAGTAAAGAAAATAATAAAATAAGAGTTATCAATAGAACAAAAATTAATTTTTGCTTTCATATTTTGAAACTACAATTGATCATTGGCATAAAATAATTATTTCCTGAATCATATATTTTTTTAGAGAATGAAAGAATAAATATATTGCTATAGCAAAAGCTACTGCAATATTACAATAAAACAAAGTTCATCTAGTTACGATTAACTAAAAGACGACATCGACGCCGATAACCCCATTAAGCATTCCTTCTTTATATTTGTTGTTTCTTTCTCTCTTTAGAACTTGATTGTGTTATCCTATTTGTCTAGATTTGGGTATTGTGAAAAGATGAATTTAATGCATTCATTGGATCGTTTTGTCTAAAACCCATTACTAGAATATTCAATATAATATGTAATTGTTATGTTAAAATTCATTTGTAGCAATTAATGATTTGTAATCATTAGCGATAACATAGCTTAGGTTAAATGACGCATTGTATGTGGTTGTTGCCTTGATTAATTGATTTTCCTAATTCATAATGCTACTACCTAATTAAATTTAGGATCGTATCCTAGGATATTCAGTAGTTAGGCTTAATTAAAGATCGTATCTTAATTAAACAATACTTAAAGGAAAACTCAGGTTGATTAGTAACCCACGATTAATAGTTACTAGGAAAGGTTTGAGAACAACAAGTTAATGAAAATATGTTTAATTAGGGTGTAGTCCAAGATTGAACCAAATAATTGGATCCCTATCGAATTCCCCACTTTTATTATTATTTTTGCATGTTTTTACTTTTGTTAGTTAGTTTAACTTTATTTTATTTTCTTATTTTTAAACCAAAACCCCCTAATCCTAAATACCAATTATTTTCATTTCAATAACTTTACACACATTCTCTACGGGATCGACTTAGACTCACCAATGATACAGTAGTAGATCTAGTTTATTTTGACTAACGTTACGACGCGGTATCAATTTTGACATCGTTTCCAACGAGTGCGGTGATTTAGTTTTTGTTTATGATTTTAATTGGTGTTTTTACATATTTGTTTGTAATTAATTTCTTTGCAATTATTTCACGATTTGTTTACTTTTTGTTTAGTGTTTCTTGTGTTAAAAAAATTGCATGGACTGACGTAATTTCTTTTATAACTTGTATTCTCAATCTTATAACCAAATTTGGACTGATCAACCTAATATTAGTTATGGATGGTAAAACCATCTGAATTACATCCTGGATAGTATGTAGGATGCATAACAATTCTCGTATGGACCAAAAGTTTATTATTATGACTCATGTACACCTCTGGACGACTAGAACAAGAATTGTAATGCTAATAATCTTCAATTTCAACAAGGTATGCAATAACTTCAAGAGAGTATATAGCAGACCCAACAGGATATCCAACAATTCCAGCAAGATGAAAGGTAATTTTGGTCTAGTTTCTAAAATTGGGGGAGCCAGCAAAACTCAGGTACATCTCTGGAAGAATCGATTAATATTGTGAATGCCAATATTTTGCAATTGCAACAGGGTGTACAACAATTCCAGCAGGATGGATGTCAATTTTGGCATGATATAAGGTATAGCGTCCAAAATGTGGAGAGTCAATCAAATTCAAGTAAATCTTTGGAAGAATTGATTAATATTATGAATGCTAATACTTTGCAATTTCAGCAGGATTTATAATAGCAGTTCCATCAGGAATTAATGCAAGGCCATCAAGATACAAAGTTTAGAATTTAGAACATGGCAAGCCAAATGGGTGAGATGGTAGCGAGGATCAACTGCCTAGAATCACAAATGGACGAAGAGAAACCATATAAACCTGAGGAGTACCTAATGGACATTAATGCAGAAACCTGACAGAGTGATGGGGAGCTTGAGAATTTTGAGAGCAATACTCAAGGAATTACTTGTGTGGAAGAAATTGAGGAGGAGCTTGAGGTAGAAAAAGCTATATCTTTTATCTTGGAGGTAAATACTACGTTCCATTTTGCTGTTAAGAATGACTCTTTACTTTTACCTAGTAAGTTAGGGGAATTAAATAAGGAAGAAAAAGGTGAAGAGACATTTGAGATCTTTCTAGAATGCATGGACTCAATAAAGATTAAGAGTTCGAGGATGGGGAAGACATTGAATGGAATTGATTATCAACTAAGGCCCTATCCAGAAGAACTTCACGTGGAGGAACCGTATGTGCCACTAGAAGATAATAATTTTGTAACATGAGGAGAAGTATGGAGTCGAGCTAGCGATAATATACAAAGGCGTTTCTTAGGAGGCAACCCAAGGGAAGTTAATTAATTTCTTTTCTTTAAATTTTCGCATTTAATTTTCATATGCATATGTGTTTTGAGATTGTTCGTTTTTACTTGTTTTTTAAGTTTTCAATCAAAATGAGAGAAAGAATAAAACAAACAAACAAACAATTTCTCATTTTTCTGTTACTTTAAGGATTATATAGTTATGATTAGAGTGTGAATTGAGTAGAGAATTTCATAACAACTTTTGCATATACATTTACTCTTGTGATTAGTCAATATGCATTATCTTTGGAAGAGTAGTGACAAGTGGTAGACAAGGCCAGTGAGATTTTGAGCCTTTATAGACTGACAATTCTATATCAATCTCTTGTCTTTTGGTAATGTATGACCTTCATGACCTGTACATCCTGATTTGCTTTGATTTTCTATTCAAGACCACATTTTTATCATATGCATTAATATGGAGATGATTAGGCATTCTTGGTTTCATAAGTTACATTAGCCTACCCTATTGACAAGATTTTTCCCTAGATAAACCCTTTTGAGCTTTACACCTTTCTTTTCGTATAAACCATATTATATTCTTTAAACTTAACCAAATATCCTATCTAAGCCATAAAGCTAGTGGAACATTTGTGGTTGTTTAGTTTGTGGACGTACAAAATTCTAAGTGTCATGGTATACATATAAGTGGGTTATAATGGTTGGGATGCTATTTTATATCATATCATTGAAATTCCCTTTTTAATGTTTATAAAAAAAGAAGCAAAAGAAAAAAGAGAAAAGAAAAAGAAAAGGAAAAAAGAAAAAGAAAAGAATTTAAATAATGTATCAAGAAGGAAGTGCATATGTGTTGAAAAGTTGTTTATGATTAATGCATCCTCTTAAAGTTATATTGAATAGGTTATTTGAGTATGTTGGATATGAGGAAGATGTTGGCTTGGAAGGTTCGCTCTTTGTGGTTTCAATGTATTGTCATCAATTGAATGAGTGATCCCTTCAGATTGGTATATTCTTCATGTGGTTTGTGTATAAGAACTTGAATTTAAGTGTTGCATTCCTCATAGTTTGCAGTATACAGTTTTGTATGAATGTTAACTCGTGCACTTGATATCTTACTTTTGTTTCACTAGCTTTAATGACTTTCTTATTACTTGACCTAGATACATCTCACTTTACCTTTGCCCATATTCCAACCTTAAAAAGTCCTTTGATTCATGATTTTACATGTGAACTTTAGTGGTGTAGAAATGAAATGATATGCGTTGTTATGGAATGACATAATCATGAATGGTGTTGAGTGTACCCATGAACATATCTTGTTTAAACACATTTTCCAAGTCTACCACTAGATTGCTCGATTTTTAAAGGTATTGAATGTTGATTGATCATGAGTAAAAGATTGGAATGTTGAGTTCTTACTATGATTTTTGAATGTCATTTATCTTGGCTTGTGATTATATATTCTTAGAACATACGGGAATTGAGTAAATGTTTTTGGGTCTATGAGCTTAAGTTTGATGTTTGCCTGAGGAGACTAAAAGCTAAGTATGGAAGAAATTGACATGTGCTTAATGGATTATATAATTATTTCATAAAACTTAAACGATTAATGATATGAAATTGCTTAAGATACTCATTTTGACTCATATATGATTTTAGGCATAATTCAGAAGTAAAAAAGTTAAAGTGAGTCGAAAGCATGACATTGAGGCCATTTCCTGAAGATTAATATTCACTTACCTTTATGGAGAAAGAATGAGAAAAATTAGAACAAGAAGAAAACAAATCTAGTCCAAAAGAAGACAACCAAGAAGTAGCTGGAAAAGGAGAAAAATGCCAACACCATATAAAGAAAACGCTAGCAGCCCAAGCAAGAAACGTTGGGCCAAAACAGCAATGCAAGAGGCTACTAGTAGGAGCAAAACAACAATCCAAGAGGTAGCATAAGTAAGAGACAACATAGCATCCCAAAGCATGAATGAAACACATAGACATTGGTAGGCAAGGAGCAACAAAACGTACAGACAAGACAATGAAACGCAGACGCAGCACCATGGATCAAAACACAGCACAGGAGGACAAAGTGAGAGCAAAACAACACGGAGAGATGAAACGTTGTCGTGGGTAGGAAATAAAAACACACAGTGGAAAAAAGATAAAATGTAGAAGCAGTGAGTTATTTTTGGAGGTTTTTTAGGGTTTTAAAAACTAAACATAAGGTTTTAAGAAAGAAGAGGGGGCGGTCTTCAGAAATGTTTCCATAGTGGGGGCTGGAGCAACATTTCTGGGGAGCTATTGATTTTAATGAAGAGAAGAGGCAAAGCTCTCAACTTGGAGAGACCCATAGAGGGGTAGCCTCTTGATGCCAGTTCAGAGGTGACATCGATACCAACAACCTGGTCAAGCATTCCTTCTTTATATTTGTTGTTTCTTTCTCTCTTTAGAAATTGATTGTATTATCCTAATTGTATGGATTTGGGTATTGTGAAAAGATGATTTATTTGTTGGATCGTTTTATTACAAACCATTGTTAGAATATTCAATATAATCCATAATTGTTATGTTTAAATTCGTTTGTAGCAACTAATTGTTTGTAATCATTAGGAATAACATAACCTAGGTTAAATGATGCATTATATGTGGTTGTTGCCTTGATTAATCGATTTTTCTAATTCGTAATGCTACTACCCAATTAAATATAAAGATCGTATCCTAAGTTATTCAGTAGTTAGGTTTAATTAACGATTGTATCTTAATTAAACAATACCTAAGTGAAAACTTAGGTCAATTAGTAGCCCATGATTAATAGTTACTAAGAGAGGTTTGAGAACAACAAATCAATGAAATATGTTTAATTAGGGTGTAAGACGAGATTGAACCAAAGAACTGGGTCCCTATCGAATTCCCCACTTTTATCATTTTTTTAGATGTTTTCCTTAAATTGCTTTTGTTAGTTAATTTAGCTTTATTTTATTTTCTTATTTTTAAAATCAAAACCCCCTAAACCTAAATACCAATTATTTTTATTTCAATAACTTTACAAAAACTCTCTGTGGGATCGACCTAGACTCACCACTACTATAGTAGTAGGTCTAGTTTATTTTGACTAACGTTACGACACGCTATCAACTTATTTCCATCAAACATTGATGTTTGCAATAACTCCTGCATCTTATTCTAATTTTTTTAAAAAAATTAATATTCAATTCAAATACTATTAGTTGGTACTACATAAATAAATAAACTTAAATTTTAAACAAATTTTATACTTACATAATTATTGTGCGCTTCTTTAGACATCCAACCTTCACCTTCCTTATAGTATGTTAGTTTGTAAAATGTGATCCTATTACACTGTTGTCTATGTAGTTCCTTCATACTATGTTTTATGAAAAAATACAAAACACAATAAATAATAATGTATTTACGGATATAATTATAACTTATAAACAAAGAACTTACATACTCATTTCGCAGGACAACACATGATTTGGAGCCTTGGTTGTGAGAACTTTTCATTTTCCCTCTGTTAACCTTGGCTTTCTCACACTTTTCCTAAATAAAGAAAAGAAAAAGACATTAAATTGTGTAACAAAATTAATGGAGACAAATGTGGAGAGAAAGAAAACAAACCTTAACGTTGGCTGAAAACAAACCTTAACGTTGGCAATAGCCCAATAATCACACATATTGCTCCAATTTTCTAGAGACATCCATTCAGGAACATGTTTCCTTACCTCCTCATCCAAATGAAAAGATTTGTAATATTAATGTAGTCGATCACAACGATCCCTGGTCCTTTATTTCAACAGTGAAGTCATATAGTTTGAAACATCAAGGTTGTCAATATTGAAGATATTGAGCTTTATCTGTGAACAACAAATAAACGTGAAATTAATCTTTAAATAAGTAAAACAATATTGCATATAATTAAATAAATTAAAAATTTACCGAAACTTTATCCAACGCATTTTCTAGCAAGTTGTCTTCCTTCAATTGCTTGGCATGCTTAAGGTAAGGCAATTTACTAGAAAATTTTGCTGATTGAATCTTGTCTACAAGACGACCTTGCAAGGTATCAACATGTATAAACAACTTGTTGTACGTTACAACATTCATTTGTTACAACTCACAACCTTTAGTTATACCTCTAATTCTTTTTCTAACGTTGATATTGGAACCTAAAAACAAACAAATAACGATAAGAAAATACCCATTAAACATGTAAATGTATATTTGAGCATAAATAAGTCTATTTATAGGTGTTAAAGAATAATAAACCTGCATAACCCTCAATACTAGTTGAGGCAGATGGAGGTTGTTGCTGACTGGGTTCATTGGTGGAGAAGTCAATTATTAATGTTGGCTAGGATTTGATTGATCTAGTTATTATGGGGGAGGAACAATTTCGATACTTGCCACCTTCTTCCTTTTATTTCTACCAGGTGTCATTATATTAGATATCTATAACTCAAACATCAATAATATGCATAAACATAACTCAAATATCAACAAGAACCAGAATTTAGAGATATGTCATTACAAAATGTAAGCAGCATTGGACTTAGAAGTAAACAGTTAGGTTTTGTTATTTCAAAGATGTTCCATTCTTTTAAGACTTGTATTTATTTAAAATTTTAAATTCCATATTTGTGTTTAGATAAATGTTATAGTTAGTTATATCTAGGTTGTTATTTCCTTTTAGGATTTTAAGTTTTAGGGTTTTGATGTATATAGAGTTTTGATCTATACAAGGCTATGAAATTTTCTCACCTTTAAACCCAAAATTTTGACTCCTTATAACATTCATCAAATTATTAGAACAATATGTAACATCTTAATTGGAGTGATAGTCAATGGTGAGTTAACCTAAATCTTCAATGGTGCAAATAGATTTAGGTAAGAAACTTAAGGTCTTCAATCTCCCTTTTGTAGATGAACTTTTAATGTTTTGTACGTTCAATATGGAATCAGTGAATGTTATCCTTAGGTCTCCATAAAATTTTCAGAAGTTATGAAGCCTGTTTGTTCTAAGAGCAACTTATTTGCATTTGTTAGATACTAAAACTTAAAAAGAAGTCTCCTTAATTTGAAGGTACAAATTGAATTAGCCTTCTTTTAAGTATCTTGGCATTCATATTTTTACTCAGATCACCTTTAAATATTACCAAGCTTTTCTATGCATTAATCTAACTTAAACATCAACAATACATTTCAAACAATGTAAACAACACTTTTATACCTTCAATTATTATGATCAAGATCTTGAAAATTATCATCATTAATTACATTATGATTCAACTCTTCATCACTATTATATTCGGCCAAAGTATCATCATTTTTATATAATTCATCCTCAATATAGTCTTCATCTCTTTCTATGACAAGATTGGCTTGTACTTCATCCACTTGTACTATATTAGGATCATCATCTCTCCTATGGAATGATGATATATCTGCTTCTTCTATTTGAATGGCCCCATTATTCATCTCCGATTGAATCTCTTGATATACTTATGATTAGGTGTAAATTATACTATGTTTTCACATATGTTTAAGTGTGATTTTGAGTATTTCTTAGATGACTATCATGTCTATAGGCTTAGAATTATGTTATTATTAGTGTTTGTTTATATTATAAGTGTTTTTGTGGTTTTGAGCATGCTTTGGATCTTAAGTTTATGTTTCAAAAGGTATGTGATGTGTGTTTAAGTCTATGGAAATAGGAAATTGAAGAAAAGAGAAGAATTGGAAGTATAGAGGTAGGTCACAATCGTGATTAGCTTGTCACGATAGTGATAGAAGCAACCTAGACATGGTCATAATTATGACGAAATGGGTCACGATCGTGACAGAAGCTAATTTTATAGGTCATGAATGTGACAGATAAGCCAAGATCCTGGTAGAACCTCATTTTCAAAGGCCACGATCGTGACATAGTCAAGACTTGCATCTATATCGCGCCTTTCATACAATTGATGTAATTTATATAGTTGATGAAACCATTTACAATTTAAATCTATCATTAAAACATTAAATATATGCTTAAAACATTATTTCTTTTATTGTTAGAAGAATAAATCAGAGTTTTGTGAATTGTTAGGATTGCTAAACAAACTCAATGTCGCTTTTTTATGCTTTGGATCAACAACTCATAATCATATGAATTTAGATTTAGGTTTAGGAAAAATATATAAGGTATATTTTGGCAAGGAGTTATTACTTAACGAATCTAGAAGTCACATAAGATGTGATATATACAGATGTTATCTATTAATTTAATTTTAGTTGATTTTTTAGTAAACTTAAGGTCAACTAAATTGAATAGGATCCTAGCCCATTATAGAAATTAAAATAATCTTTCTAGAATAATAGTGAGGACTATTATTTTGAATAAAATACTGGAAGTAACCAAATATATAATTAAAATTCTAATCTTATTTGGTTGTTATGGAATTTAACTAACTACTTACTTTCTTTACATTTATATTATTTTTAGTAGTGAATTATCTTTTTTTAGTATAACTGATATTAAGTATAAATGAATCAGTCTTCTTGGGAATATATTAGGTTTGAGAAGAGTTCTTAAATATAGAAGGAAAATTTGTTTATCTATTATGTAATCCTACTATAATTTTTATCGAGGATTTTGGTGAAAAAGTTTAAGAGATAAGTTAATTTCATATAGATGACATAATGTAATAATATTTTTAGTTGACTAATATCTCTCGAACTTTCAAATAAACTTGTAAGATGAATGGTAATACCATGATAACATGTCGCAAATAGTTGCAAAAAGTATAGATGAAAGGTATATTTATACATGGCTGTGTATAAGGACCATGTAAGTCATTGTAAACATGGAAGTTTCTAAGATGTTGTTTATGCTCAAGCTATACACCCATGTATATTAATATATACCATTGTGTATATTACCTATGTAAGCTTTCGTGACCATACAAAGTCATGATTTAGAGGATATTTGGAGATACATAGTCAACTATACAACTGTGTAAGTGACCTTATATATTTCAGAAACCCTATTTTTTATTATAAAAGGAAATTATGATTGCCAGAGCAAAGGAGAAGTGACTGAAGTTGGGTTAGACATTAGAAAAGCAAAAAAGAAATAATTTTGAATGAAGGAAGAAAGAAAGTAATAAGATTACGTCACTAAATTCGATATAGAGCAACCTTTAATCTAAATTTCAAGAAGAATTTATTAAAGATAAAAGGGGATATAGAAGATCAATTATTTTAGTTCTATTTGTTCTTTTGAATATTTGATGATGATTTTTTTTCAATTTTTAGGAACTTAAATTATTTAGTGCCTTAGTGCGATAAACCTTAAGTCAGGATGAATAGTATGATATAATCTTTTTTTCAATGCAATTTTATTGATGAGTTTATTATGATTTAGTTACTCGTTTATATTTGTGAACAAATATATCTTCAATATTATTCCAATGTTTGATTTCTTATGATTGAGATTAAGAAATCCTTTCATCTTAATAGATCTACCATAGTTGGAAAAAGTTACATGCAAACCTAGAGATAGGTTGACATAAATTCTCTAGATTATGGTCAAATCTAATAGTTAAATTCACGAATAGAGTAATGTAATCTTAGGGGTTTTAATTAGAAAGAGATTTTAGTTAATCAATTGAAAGTTAATTGTTAATAGTTTTGAGAAAGATATTAACATAAGATAGGAATTTATATGGTCCAATAATCAATAATTTAATTGTACGATAAAGGGTTAGTGTTTGAGATATTTTAGGAAGATTCATCATCTAGGTACTACTTATTTGATATCATCTAATCATAGTACTTTCTTTATCCCAGTTCATTAATTTTCAATTAAATTCACAATCTGATTTGATGGTTCAATGATAAAAGGGTTAATATTAGCACTTATAGTCCTCGTGGGATCGACCCCTATTTACCTGTGCTAGCTACAGCTATACCGTGTACTTGCAATTAAAACTTATAATTCTTATAAGCATATACATAATTAATAAAATTTTTGGCATTATTGTCAGGGATTATAATATTAAGAAAGTATAACTTTTATTAATCTAACCTTTATCGTTGTTTTTCTTTTTCTTTTTATTTTCATTTATATGTCTATTTATTTATCTTTTGAACTTCTCTGTTTTGACTTTGTGTTTGTGGCTTATTGTTAAGATTTAAGATTCATCATCATAGCTACAAAACACAATTTAAGGATTAACAGGACAATATTCTCATAGGAATTATAATATCTCATCACATATGGCAACATCACAAACTTCAAACGAAAGGTGACATATATTCGAAGCTCAATCGATGTGTTGTGACATTTGTGGCGGGGTAACCATTACAATCATGAATGTTGGACAACAAACTATAAGTGGGAGCATCTACATTACATGCGAAATTGGCCTTATAATGAGAATACTTATAATTTAGAGTGAAGCAACTCTTACATTGATGCATGGAACAATTACGCTTTAGTTAGATCTTTACAACAATAGTAGTAAGAAGAACGTCTTATAGATATATTAGTGGAAAACTTTACCAAAAGTAAAGCCAGTCACTATAAATTCAAAGAGAGATTTTCTTCGCCTGAATATATTGAGCTTAATACATCATATTATTTAAGCTTATTAATGCCTCAGAGTGAAGAGGAGATAAAGATCAACTTCTTGAATAAAGCTGCAATTTAAGAAGAGATAGTAAAAGAAATAATAGAGAAGATAGTTGAAGAAGATGAGGAGGTAAATAATGTTTTAGAAACGAAAGAAGAATATATGACAGATAAAGTAAAGGCTGAAAAAGAATAGGAAGCCTTTGTCCAAGAAGAGAAAGTAGAAGAGTGGGTAAAGGTGATTGAGGAAGAAAAAATAGAGGAGCTAAATAAGGAAAATATTGATAAATTATTGGTAGTCACCTTAAATACGAATGGTTTCTACTTCCTACAAGACAAACTGTTTGAATTAACTAAAGACTCAGGTCATTTTATTATTCTTTATTTTATTAACAATTTGTTATTGAAAAGGACATTAATAGAGTCAATTGGATTCACTAATTTTATACATTATGTCTTTATTATTATCTTACAATATGTGGCTAATTCATAGGTTACTAAACTGCTATATGAAGAAAAGGGTGTGAACAAGTCACTAAGTATAGACCAATGTTGATTGTAAATATGAAAGGTATATTGAGCACTAAAGAAGTAAAAAAAAACGCTACTTGGGAGACAACCCAAAAATTAGGATAGCTTTCGTTTTCATTTTCGTTTCATTTTGTTTCCATTTTAGTGTTATTATAGGATTTTGTTGATTGTTTTCGTGTTTTATGTTAGGATATAGAGCACTCTCATTTGATTGAGCAAAATTTTCATGTTATGGTATGTGTGTTTAATTTTGTGATTTTTGGTGAATATTTTTCAAGTTTTTAAAGAATTTTTGTGGTATTCATAATCATATACACGCTCATGTATACACAATTTTATTTAAAAATGTTCACACATTCATAAAGACTTATATGGTCTAGGGACACGCCCGTGTATGACTTACACGATTAGTTACACAATTATGTATCTAATCATGTAAGTTCATGAAAACTCATATACCCGTGTCCCTTCAAAATTCACACATTTGAAACTTATATGGTCAGTCACATCACTATGTAACTGAACATGTGAGTTGACATTAGCTTTTTTAGAACCCCATTCCTCTTCATTTTCTGCTTAAATTGTGATACCCAAGTAAGTTCTTTCATTTATTTCACCTGATTTATGATTGAATTTTTAGGTATTTTGCTAATTTAAAGGATTTTCACCCCAAAATGCTAGGTTATAGTTTATCCAATTTTAGTGACATTTACAATGATTATATGCTTGATTTTGGTTTAAAAGTTGAATTTTATCCTTTTTCAAATGAATTATTGCTTGAATTTCATGAATTGCATGAGAATTGAGTATGTGATTTCACTAACTAAATGTTGGATTGTGATGCTTTTTATGTAATTAGGATTAACTTTTTGTTTTCCTAGTCAATTGATGTTGTTTTCTAGTTTGATTTCATTTCAATTTTAAATTTTGAATGAATTAGATGTTTAATTTTATCAATGTTAGGCAATTATTAGATTAGCTACTTTACTTTCATTTTTAGGTTTAAATTTGTAATTGCATTGTTAGATTAGTTTTATTTTTTAATTGCAATTCTTTTAATTTTAATTTAGTTATTAATTTGGCTATCTGTTTAATTTTCTAATTATTTTAGTTTATTTTTATTTTTGGTTTTTTATGTGTTTAATTTGTTTTAATTATATGTTTTTACAATTCTACAATTTTGTAAGCATACGAGCCAAATGTGGGGAAAAATTTTTACTGGTACTTTTATATGTTATTTTCTCACACTTAATATAGTTTCAAGGACAATGATAAGACAATGAAGAGCAAAAGAGGTACCAAGGAAAAGGTAGAGAGGAGAAGGATCATCTAAAGACTCGAGTGAAGCTCATTAACCATAAGAGTGAGAAAATATAGTACATCCACTAGAGCAATAGATACTGCTACACTTTAAAGCCAGAACCCATAAGAAGTAATATTAGAGGCTCAAGGAGAAGATGTATTAATTGGGAGGCATTGAAGCATATCAGTTTGGCCCAATAGGTTTGGGACTTAATCAATATTGGAGCATAGTCTTGTTTCTTTAAGATCGTGGAGCTCTTGTATTGGGGGCTTATTCACTCAAGGTTACGCGCACTAAGTTTTACTATTTATAACCTTGATAATTACTACAAGCGCACGGGTTGTTCGCGTAATACCTATGGTGTAGTTCCCTTGAGGAAGGGAACTAGTCCTAAAATCTAACGGCATCTAAGTTTACAATTCCTAATTAAACAACTACTATAAAAATCAAAATTAATCAAGAATAAAATATGAGAAATTAAAGCACCAAAATAATAAAAATAGCACAAATAATCTGAAACTCAACCTAGAAGTGACCAATTGAGAGAAAGGGGGAATTAATTCGAAACTAAAGAAAATCTACCCAATTATGTAATTTCCGACTTAAAGGGACTGTCTGTCCTAGGGTGAATTACTCTCTCTCGAGTTATAATTCTTAACCTTAATTAATAATCTCTACTTGAAATTATGGAAATTGCAATCTCTCGATCTACAATGGGCCCAAAACCTAAATTAGTTTTAAAGTTGTCTATTAACCTACTAGGAATCTATGTTCGATCTCTCGTTACACGACTCGACCGGTTTGATTCAACTCTGTACCTATCAATTTACCTAACTCTCGTTAGCCTAAATCGATGATTTTCACCGGCTCACCCACTCAGTTTATTGTCAAGTTATGAAGAATCGAATTTGAATCACAATTAAATCGAAATAAAATACAATCAAATAAATTTTATTAATATTAAGAACAAAAAACCCGAAGGTGAGTTTAGAAAAAAGATCAACACTTAATGACAATATTCATAATCAATATCCAAATCTCATACATCAATGAATTCGAAATAAAAACATAGAAAATACTGTCAGAATGGTTCTCGGAGGTAGCGGTTGCGGGAAACCACCTGTTCTAGAAAGTATGTCACGTCAAACGTATCTCGGTTCCTCTCTTCCTTTATCTCCTTCCTCAATCGCTTGATCTATCTCTAGGGTTCTCTTGGATTGTTGCAGAATCTCGCTTTTTGCATAGCTCACTTGGCTCTCCAAAAACTACTGGTGGTTGCTAAGTGTTGTTCTATTTATTCTATAGCAGCTCTAGGTCAAACTTGGGATCGAAACAGTCCAAAAAGTCACCCAAAAATTGAGTTTTTGTGTCAACCTGATGCAGGGCACAATCATGGCCCTGCTTGTCACAAACGTGGCTTACACTTTAAGCTTTCTGTCACGATCATAGCCTGAAGTGCACAATCGTGGCCTGACTGCTGTTGGCTCTTCCTTTTCTATCAAAATCATGGCCAATGTACATGATCGTGGTGTTAGGCCCCATTTCTGGAGTCCAACTCCTATTCGGAACACACATATCCTATCCTAACATTTAATCGAAAAGCTCATGATACTCTTTAATACAATTAAGACAACTGATTGTCA
>JANZXR010011601.1:0-16237 GCA_027575705.1 Erythroxylum echinodendron
TGCTCGTAAAATTAGGATCTGCACCAACTTGCTAACAAGTTCTGAAACGGTGACCCGCTCTAATACCAATTGAAAAATCGTAGGGGGATAGTTTCGCAAACTTTCCAATTTGTTCCTAATAAACAAATAAAATCAGAAAAATTAAAAGAACCAAAAATTTGGTAACGCAGTTCGGCACTCCTTGCCTACGTCTGCAGGGCCCTCACCTAGATTAATTACTTTCACCGAAGTACAATAGAATTACTCAAGACTTTATTAAGTCGACACCACTCAATTCTTGACACTATCTCTCAACTTCACTTCCCGTGAAGGAATTTCACACTTAATAGTACGACTGCCTCGTACTAACCTCAACAGAGGATTTTCTCAATCAATCTTTTAACGAAAGAACAATGAACAAATAACTCAAGTAATTAAAATAATAAAGAACAAAAACTAAATATACTTGAGATCGACAAGAACAACTTCCCATTGAGTTCCACTCCATTGAAATAAATCTAGAAGTCATCGTAATAATAATCGGCTGATTCATATAAACAATAACACGAAATCATAGCTGGACTCATAATACATTCACCAACCACAGTATACGCAGCCCATAAAGAAATCAATTAATAATCATTATGCCAATGAAAAATGATGCAGCCAAGAAATCATGCATAATCCCAGAAGACCAAGTCTAGAAAAATAGATGTTAACCCACTTCACCACAGCTAACACTGACCCACTGCACTAATACTCTTTTCATCATAGCATAACATTCACTACACCATCAACGCACACACCACAGCCAAGATTTTTGCAACACAAGAGATTCACTTCAATTTTGTTGATTAGTAACGTCTACAACACCAACACATCTCACTAGTTATTCAGCATGAAGAAATCACCATCCTTTAAAGAAAAGCAAAGAAGCAACACGTAGTGAAGAAAAGAAGCAACACATACAAAGAAGCAAAAAAGCAGTGCACAGAGAAGCAACACTCACTACTATAGGTTCTTGCTAATTTATTTTCACTCAACCAAAGTAATCTAATTTAATTTGCAGGGCACTCATACAGACCACTTAAAAGACAATCTTCACATCCACACATTGTACTTAATACGCACACATCACACCGCCACCATAAGTTGTGGGTTTTTACATCTGTTTTACCCAAGCTATGTCTTCGTATAAATCATAAACCCTTAATTCAAAAAATACACCGTGAAGATGGAGAGATGCATGACTAATACACTGAAGATCCACTCAAACTTCCAACAATATCCTTCATGAAATTCGCATCTATACAAGATCTAGTTCTACACAATCTAGAATATTATCCAAGATAGCCTTTTTATTTTTGAATCCAAGTCAAATAAAAATACATGATTAGCTATCATCATCCAATTAATATCTTATAGGTCCAATTAACAATAAATATGCCAAAACAAAATAAGTAAATATATACACCATATATCTAACAATCTCCCCCTTTTTGGCATATTTGTCACAAATACTAAACTCCCCCTAAATCACATAATTGGACATATAGATATCAAATTCACACTTCATATAAACTCCCCCTCAATCCAATATCAAGTTCCAAAGAATATCACAATTATCCAATCATCCAAATTTCTCCCCCTTGGGACAAAAGATGCTAAGAAGCATGAAGAATAATCACACATATACCTTGAAATCTCCCCCTGAATAGAACAGTCATCATAAACAATCTGATGTCTCCCCACCATTTAAAACACTGAGAGGTATGCCTAAAAGAGAGAGAGATACCCGAGAGAGAGACCCATACTGATGAGAGAGCTGAAGCGTCTTTGGTGGAGCCAAATAAAAGTCATAATGCAAACTACTAAAAAGATAAGACGACAACGGCAACATAAAACTAAAGAAGAACTAAAAAAACAATGCTTTTTTTACTTTTCTTTTCCTTTTTTTGTTTTTCTTGATAAAAATCAAACCATACTTCAAGAATGTAAAGCACACAGTCCCTGTGCCCCTCGAAGAAATTCAAACCTGGACTTATTCCTCGTTAAGTTATCTCGATCTTCTTCAGAAGTAACTAACTTGTCATCTATTTGACCAGTTACTTTACAAACAGTAACTAACTGTGAATCTGTACAATTTCTTATTTTTCCTTCACTACGTTTATATGCTTGTACTTGACCCTTTCTAATCGAAGTGTGCTTCGGTACTATGGTCTGTTGTTGGAAATTTAATGTAGAGTGTCTAGATTTTCGATTTTGACCCCTTTAAAACATAATTTGTAACAACTTGTAGAATCTCGGCCTTATGTACTCGATAACTCCGCAAAAATGACATGTGGGTATGAATTTTCATGTCGTTCTCGATGTTTCTTCTACTTGGACAAATGTGGACATATCACTCTTTTCCTTATTCACCTTAGAGCAGTCTCCCGAATAACCAAGGCCTTGAAGATCCCCTTTCACTTTACCGATTTCTATTAACTTTTCTAATTTTTCTGTGTCACCATTCAACATTCTCAAACCCTTTTCGATACTTTCTAATCTCATTTTAGCTTCACCAAGCTCATTTAATGCCAATTTCAATTTCTCTTCTAACCTTTGAATAATATTCTTCATGGAGAGATTTTCTTCCTTCAATCTTTCATTCTTTCTGAACGTATTCACCCAATTTTCATGCATAGCTTTCTAAGCCTTGAAAATATTCTCCTTTCTATCATCTAGGCCACTTTCATCACCATTATAATCTGATATTGAGTCTTGAGTTGAGTTGTTTGCTTTTTTCAGAAATTTTTCGTTTTCCCCCCTTTTACGTCTTCAATTACTTCCTTCTCAGTTACTGTTAAGCAAGTAACTATACTTTTACTATACAAAGCAACTACCGCAGCACTATTAGCGATTTCTGCTTTACTACCATATTCATTGTAGGATTTGTTCTCACTCCAAGTGCTCGTATAGAATTTCTCTTTTCTTTTCTTCAAGATGTTAGCACACTCCGCTTGAACATGTCCAAAACCTTGACACTCATGACACTAGATTCTTCTTACCTTCTGTTCACCCTTTTATATCTTAACTTATTGTCTTGAATTGTTACTTAATGAACTTCCGCCATATTGTCTAAAGCTAGATCTGTCCTTCTTCATTCTTTTCAGCCGTTTACCAAAATTTCATGTGAGTAGTACCAAGTCTTTGTTTTCATGTTCTGTATCATTTATACATTTTCCAGTTTCTACCTGTATTGCCATTCCTTTCCTCCTTTCTCTTATAACCATGTTCGCAAAACTAGGATCTGCACCAACTTGCTAACAAGTTCTGAAACGGTGGCAAATCATTTTTCTCCTCATTCACCTTAGAACACTCACCTTTGTAACCAATGCCTTGAAGATACTCTTTAACCTTACTGATTTCGGTTAACTTTTCGAACTTTTTTGTGCCTGCATCAAACATTCTCAAACCCTTTTTAGTATTTGCTAACTTCATTCTGGCTTCACAAAGCTCGTCTAAAGCTACCATCAATTTCTTTTCTAACTCTTGGATGGTGTTCTTCATGGAGAGATTCTCTTCCTTCAATCTTGCATTCTTTCTACATGTTTTTACCCACTTTTCGTACATTAATTTTTAAGTCATATAAATGTTATCCTTTTTATCACTTGAACCACTTTCATCACTGTCATAATCTAAAGATCAAGCTTTGATCTAAATCGTTTGAGTTTTTCCTAAAATTTCTTAATTTACTCAAATTTTTGTCTTCAGTTACTTCCTTTTCGGTTACTGTTAAATAAGTAACTGGACTTTTGCTATATAAAGAAATTAACACATCACAATTGGTGTTTTTCTTCTTCACTACCATATTCGCTCTCAGATTTATTCTTACACTAAGTGCTAGTAAAGGACTTTCCTTTTCTCTTCTTTAAAGTATTAGCACATTCGACTTAAGCATGCCCGAAACCTTGACACTTATGACATTTTATTCTCTTCACCTTCCTTTCACCCGTTTGAGTTTTAACCTGTAATGTCAATCCTTTGCATTTTTCTTGCTTCCCTCTTAAAAGATTCATTTCAAAATTTGTAAGAATTCCGATTACCTTCTCCAATGAAATATGATTGATGTCGTAGGCTTCCTCTATTGCTGCAATTTTTGGAATAAATCTTGGAGGCAGTGATCTCAGCATTTTCTTGACAAGTTTCTAATCGGAATATTTCTTTTCGAGTTGATGCACCTGATTTGCTATATCTCGCAATCTTTCATGAAAGTCCCTAATGGTTTCATTTTCATCCATCTTCAGTTCTTCAAACCTCACAGCTAATATTTTTAGTCTCGACACTATCACAGATTTGAACCCTTCATGAATAGTCTGCAAAGCATCACATGCTTCTTTAGCTGACTCATAGACTGATATTATTGAGAAACGTCCTTCATCAACAGCACTAAAAATAGCATGAATTGCTTGTGAGTTTCCAAGTACCTTCTCTTCTTTGACTCTTGTCCATTCAGATGGATCTTTTAGAACTGTCTCTCCTTTATTGTCAGTAATCATCGGATGCATCCAGCCATGTAAGACCGAGTTTTGTTCACTCAAGGTTACACGCTCTAAGTTTCAATAATTTTA
Source organism: Erythroxylum echinodendron (assembly GCA_027575705.1). Lineage (NCBI taxonomy): Eukaryota > Viridiplantae > Streptophyta > Magnoliopsida > Malpighiales > Erythroxylaceae > Erythroxylum > Erythroxylum echinodendron. The sequence goes on from JANZXR010011601.1 coordinate 4,593, forward strand.
ACCTTGGTAATTACCGCAAGTGAACCGGTCGTTTGCGTAGTGCCTAAGGTTTCATTTCCACAAGGAAGGGAACTATTCCGAAACCTAACGGCAACTAAGTTTGTAAAACCTAATTAAACAACTATTGCAGTAATTAAAAATATTCAAAAATCAAATATGAGAATTTAAATCACCAAAAGAACAACAGAAGCAACTCACACAAATAACCCAAATTTCAACCTAGAAGTGACCAATTGAGAGAAAAGGGGAATTTATTCGAAATTAAAGAAAACATCATAAGGCAAACATTTATGAAGAATGTCGATCCAGTTACTTGACTAAGTCATTTATTAACAGCTTGGATGAAATGTCATTACAGCCTTTTTACTTGAAAGCACACATTTGTGATGCTTGTTAGTTACTCAGCTATATCACGTTTTCAACTGGCTAGTAGCTCTATTTATAACCCGAAGGTTAACAAAATAGTTATTGTTAAACACTTTTTTTAGCTACCTTGTTGCTTTTAGTTATTTGTTTTCATGAAAAATACTAGTTGAGCTACTTAACCTAAAAGGTCTCAAATTATAAATGAATGTGACAATCTATAGGGTGCTAAATTACACTAAGTCCTAATTAGACTGTATATTTATTCCAAAGTCCCCCTGATTCACTAATTTTACAAGCTAATAATTATTCATAACCTAATAAGATATGTCCAAAATTAAAAAAAAATCACTCGATTTAAGCCATTGATGCATTCACACACTTCACACCATGCAACCTAATTCTATCATATGGTATGTAAAATCACATTCAATAAGAAAAAAAAACAGAATTCCTCCCCACACTAGAACAACACATTGTCCTCAATGTGAGAAGGAACATACATGGCAAAACACCTAAATGAAATAAGAGAATAAAAATTAAAATAACAAAAGACAGATAACATTAATGATAACAAAAGCAAAATTAAAAATTAAAAATAAAAGAAAAATAACAACACAAAACCAAAAAAATGGAGAAAAGATAAAATTTGGGTTGGATCCTAAGGAGATGGAGGTGGTGATGATGTAGGAGGTGGTAATTGAATACCCTGAGCTTCGAAATACCGATGGAGTCGGCAGATCTCTCGACTCTTACGTCTTTGAGTACGCACGATTTCCTTTAATATTCTGTTGGTTTAATTTGAAGGGCATCCCCTTATAAACAGGGAATTGAAGCCTATTGAATTGACCCTGCTGGATCCTCTCTGCTAAATTTTCTAATCGCTCCCGCACCACTTTCCTATCCAGTGTATCGAAATCAAAATTTTTCAGCACAACTATATGCCTAGAGAGAAGGGAACAGAAATGAGTACCTTCCTCCTCAGAGTAGATAAGAAATGAAGCTCTAAAATTTGCTGCTCAGTTTCACCTCCCCCGTCCCACGACTTGTTATGCTCCATAAGGCTCTCAACGGGTGGTTTGCTTGATACGAGGCATGATTGGGTTGAATTTGGGAAGTTGTCAATGGAAAATTTCTAAAGAGATTAACTGAGTGTTTGGAAGTTGAAATTCTAGAGAGATAAAGTAAAAATGAAAGTGAAGGTGAAAGTGAACATGAAAGTGAAAGTTAAGTAAGAATTGAATAAATAGGTGGTAAAAAGGTTAAAATGGTAAAGTTATCACTTAAAATTTGCGTCTTCCCTATTTTGTTCATTGTCGCAGGCCATGATCATGATCTGCTATGCCACAATCGTGGCATGTGGTGTATCAACGATGATCTTCCCATCTGCAGGCCATGATCATGACCTAACAGGTCACGATCGTGGCTAGTGCATACCAAGACCTTTTTCCTTTAATCCTTTCCTTCTCTCAGTCAATAATTTTTCTTCACTTCTATTAATACGCTTGCGTACTCTTCCCCATAACTTTGAAATCTTATTCTCTTTTCTCTTTTATTCATGCACTCCAAAATAAACCTAACTACGAATTTCAGCTAATCTAACTAAAGTCAACATGAACTAATTTTTTCATAGGTTGCCTCCAATGCAACGCTTCTTTTAACATCGGTAGCTCGAGACCTATTCCTTGAAAACTTAGCCAGGATCAATTATAAATGGCTTACTTCCACCTTTTCATTCAATATCAATTTTGTAGCCTGTAATTAAGCTACAAATTGCAAGATGATCAAAAGGACAATATTGATAAGATTGAGAAAAACAATTAATTCCATTAATTTCCTTCTCATTAACCAATTGTCACTAAAATAGGGAATAATGAAACTCCCTGAATCATCCATCGAATCCAATAGTTTGTCCTGTAAGAAGGTGAGATCCTTCTTCCTTAATCACCTTCGTCTCCTATGCTTCTTCCGCTTTATTAATAGAGACTTTCGTCACGTCTTCAAACTCAATGTCTGTTATCGTCTGTTCTTCATCCTCTGGTTCATCATAAGATTCGAAAACATCAGTTATCCTGAATGAGCTACTAACTTTCAGATTCTTCATTACTTCACTCATGTTGAATGCTATTTGCTCATCATCAATCCAAAAGATTTAGTTCTCATCACGGAGATTCACCCAAGATTTTTCGATGTTAAAAGTTGATATATTAAGAACTGGGGGATAATAGGGAGGGTTGGCATTCTTTATTCATCCTCTTCTTTGATTCCTCGGTCCTCTCTAAAGTCATGCTTAGCTTGATTTTGTGCTAGTTCATCTAACTCTACCCCATTCCTAAGTGTGATAACCTGACATGGCTGTATTGAATTCATATTCATGCTGTGCAGACAGTTTTCCACACTTTGTCTACAAAATTCCCTAAAAAGATGGTCTATTCGAACCTCCAGATTGTCAACAGAAGCAACATGATTTTCCGTTACTCGATCAATTTGCTCTTCCAGTCTCTTCTGGCTCTCTCCCATATCTATGAGCTTATCCATAATTTTGTCCAGCTTGGAATCCCATGAACTGGATTCATCATATTGAAATTTAAATAGATCTTGATTCCCTACATTATTGGACCAATAGAATTTGGGGTGGCTTTGTCATCCCAAAGTGTACTGGTTCATATAAGGATGATGATTTCCCCAACCAAATTGGGCCTTATTGAATTTCGTAACTGTCCTTTGCTCCTTATAATGCACATCCTCCATGACTGTTCTTTTTACCTCTTCTTAGTACTTAACTCTTTGGATGTCTCATTCTTACTCTAAGATGTCACGATGTGTCTCTACTTTACGCTCCAAACTCTTTCCAAATTTTTTAAATAAAAACCTAATTTAAGAAGCAAAAGAAGTGGGAAAAAAACACCTTAGACTATAGAACTAAATTGCCTTCTCTGACAATGGCACCAAAAACTTGTTCGCTCAAGGTTACACGCTCTAAGTTTCAATAATTTTAACCTTGGTAATTTCCGCAAGGGCACGAGTCGTTCATGTAGTACCTAAGGTGTCGATCCCACGAGGAAGGAAACTAGTCCTAAATCTAATGGCAACTAAGTTTTGAAAACCTAATTAAACAACTATTATAGTAATTAAAACTAATCAAGAATCAAATATGAGAATTTAAATCACGAAAAGAATAACAGAAGCAACTCACACAAATAACCCGAATTTCAACCTAGAAGTGACCAATTGAGAGAAAGGGGGAATTTATTTGAAATTAAAGAAAATCTATTCAATTATGAATTTTCCGATTTAATGGGCCTAGACGGTCCTAAGGTGAATTACTCTCTCTTGAGTTATAATTCTTAACCCTAATTGATATTTCCCAATTCAAATTATGAAAATTGCAACCTCTCGATCCGCAATTTGTCTAAAACCTAAATTAGTTCTAACACTGTCTATTAACCTATTAGAAATCTGTGTCCAATCTCTCATTACAAGACTCAACTAGTTTGATTCAATTCTCTACCTAACGATTTACTTAACTCTCGTTAACCTAAGTCGATGATTTTTACTGGCTTACCCTCTTAGTTTATTGCTCAATTATGAAGAATCGAATTAAATCACAATAAATCGAAATAAAACACAATCAAAACAATCTCAATAATAAATCAACATAAAGGTGAGTTTACACAATCATCAACACTAAAAAAAAAATACATCTAATCAATCTCCAAAATTCCATACACTAATGAAATCAAAATAACAATTAAAATATACTTTTGAAATGGATCTCGGAGGCGCGATTGCGGGAAACCACCTGTTTCAGGAAGTACGTTGCATCAAGCGTGTCTCTATGCCTCTCTTCCTTCGTCAATTGATCTCTAACTAGGTTTTCACTTAAATTTTCGATAGATTCTCTCTCTTTTTGCAGCTCTCAGTTCTCTCTTCTCTCTTCTGGTGGCTTTCCATCATATTCTATTTATATTTTCAAGGCTCTAGTCAAAATTGGGGTCAAAAAGGTTCAAAAATTCATCCGAAACTTGAGTTGTTCTTCATCCCGACACGGTGGACAATCGTAGCCCTACATGCCACGATTGTGGCCAACACTTTTTCCTTCCTGTCACAATCGTGGCCTGACTCGTCACTCCCTGTCACGACCATGTCTCTTGGTGCACGATCGTAGCCTGTTTCTTTTAGTCCAAACTCATTAAATCTTCACTGTTCTTCCCTGTTCACCCTGCAACGCTAGCACACACATCAAGGTGCCTCAAAAATATACAATTTAAGCTCAAAGATTCAAGCTAACCTATAAAAATACTTAAAAACACAAACTAATCTAATTAAACCCTAAATGCATACTAAATACTCAATTTCACACACAATATATAACAAATTAAACCGAAAAAACATCATATGAAACACTACTATCAAGTTCTATGCTCTTGTGCCCTATGCCTAAATCAAGACCCTCATCTGTGATTTCCATGTAGGATAATTGAAACCATCCAACAGTGGTGGTCTGGTGATTGATGCACCCTCTTTAGTAGCCATGTTCGCGAAACTAGGATCTGCACCAACTTGCTACGAAGTTCTGAATCGATGACCTTCTCTGATACCAATTGAAAAACCGTAGGGGTAGGTGTTTCGCAAACTTTCCAATTTTTATTGTGAACATCTCTAGTACAAAAGAAAACAAAATCAATCAAAACGAAATAATAAAAAGCACCAGAAATTTGGTAGCGTAGTTCAGCACACCTTGCCTACGTCTACAGGGCCCTTACCCAGCTTAATAACTTTCACCGAAGTACAATAGATTTACCCAAGGCTTTATTGAGCCAACACCACTCAACTCTTGATATTATCTCTCAGTCTCACTTCTTATAAAAGTTTTTCACACCTAATAACACGACCGACTTGTATTAACCTCGTCAGAGGATTTTTCTCTACTACTCTTAATGAAAGACAATTAATAAAAATAAATCAAGTGATTAATAAAATAAGAAAAGAATAACAATACACTTGAGATAAAGAAAGAATAACTTCCTGAAAGGTTCAGCTCCACTGAAATAGGTTTGAAAGTTGTCACCACAAATTATGGGCTAATCCACGCAAATACCAATATTAATTTATAGCTGTAGTATGAAGACGCTAGGTATAACAACCCACGCAAACAACCACAAATTCCAAAAACCAAAACAACAACAGTAACGCGGAAGAAAAGAGAAAGCAAAATGTAGCAGAGAAGTTGGATAACACGTTATAGCCAAAATCACACTAACATCACCATCATCAAAATCACGTCAACATCAAAATAGCCACTCTTGCAAAATCACTTTACACCCGTAGGTCATGTATTTTCCATAAACCCACTTACGTATATTCTTTAGAAAGGTGAATTAATTCACAATTAAACCAACCATAATACCCTTGACTCTTCAGCACTATTTTTACGCAGAACAATAACTTCATTCATAACAAAAGACTTCCAACCATACCCTTCAACCTTCATACATATAAGACAACTTAATTCAAAATAGAATTTCCAGCAATATCCTTCACCAAATACACATTTATTCAAGATATAATTCTATTTTATCTAAAACATTATCTAGCTAGGTTTTGAATCTAAGATAATAAGAAATATGATTAGCTATCATCATCCAATTAATATCTTATAGGTATAATTAATAATAAATAAATCAAAACAAAATAAATAGATATATACGTCATATATCTAACATAGAAGAAGATAATTAATAAGAATAAATATAATATGCCTTAAATATGCATACAAGATACAAGATGTATCTTACATCATATTCTACAAATAATATTCACAATATTATTTATAGCTTGTAATGTAAGCTACATATTGTATCTTGTATGCCTGTTTAAGGGTCTGTGAATATCAATATGACACATCACATAACATAATTCTCTTAAACTTATTATGGTATCAGAGTTGGTATTCCCCAAATACCTTAACCACGCTTAAAACCTAAACATAAAACATCATAGTTGTTAAAGCTAAATCTGAAGTATTCTCTATCTTTATAGAATTTAAGGTCATGGTTGAGAAACAGTTTGATGCTTCTATTAAGGTGATGCAATATAATTAAGGAGGAGAATATAGAAGTTTTACAACATTTCTTAATGAAAATGGAATTGCTTTCATACATCCATGTCTTTATACTCATCATCAGAATGGTCTCGTTGAAAGAAAACACAAAAGTATAGTTAAACTTGGCTTGATTTTTCTAGCTCAAGCAGGTATGTAGTTATTTTTCTGATGGGATAATTTTCATTCAACAATTTATCATCTTAATCGATTGCCTATTGCTGTGCTAAATTTTAAATCTCCCTTTTAAGTGATTTTTCATAAAAAGCCAAATTATAACTTTTTTAAACCCTTTGGGTATGCTTGTTTTCCTTACTTGCGAGATTACAATGCTCACAATTTTTTTTTCACAGTAGCAAGTGCATCTTTATAGGCAACAGTTCTCTACGTAAAGGTTATAGGTTTTTGTATACTTCTAGCAAGGTTTATATTTGTAGATACATAACATTTGATGAAACATCATTTCCTTATGGTGCACTTTAAATTTTTTCCAATAAAACTGATGTTACTAATGCTTGCTGTCAGTACACTCTATAACAGGTGTTTCATTTGTCTACATTACACACTTAAAACTTACTTCTTCCAAGTCCTGAATCCAGTAATAGTTCTCATGCTCCCCACACTCAGATTGTTTCTCATTCAGACAATCTTCCTTCTTATTCACGGAGTTCTGAGCATTCATCACACTCTTGAGTCATCATCTCTCTGTTGCTGTAACTTAAGCTCCTCTCTCTATATCAGTGGATCATCAAAGTGGTGTTGCTGATTCCTCTCATCCTATGATCACTCGCAGTAAAGTTGACATCTTCAAGCCAAAAGTGTATCAAATTTCTCTAGGTGATAGAGAACCATCTTTTGTCGAGGAGGCCATGCAAGAACCAAATTGGAAACGAGCTATAGAAGATGAATATGCAACACTTCTTACAAACCAGACTTAGGAATTTGTACCTAGCACTCCTGCTTACAAAATAGTGGGTAACAAGTGGATTCTCATGTTAAAATACAATACTGATGGCACTATCTCTAAACACAAAACATAACTTGTGGCAAAGCGATTTCAGCAAGTTGTTGAATATTGTGACTTAAGATGCTGCACATATTTCAGATTGAATGAGTCAAAAATGAAAGATTTAAAAGTTAATTAAAGTCTTAGTCTTTATGCTATTTTTTTGGAAGATATTTTATGCTTTGGTTTAGTAGATTTTTCTGCAAATTTAGTTATAAATGTTGTATAAATATTTGATGTTTATGCTCAATAAAATAAGCTTTTCCCTCTTATATTTCCTCGTATGTTTCTATCAAAAAGACAACAATTAGTATCAAAGCATTCTCAATCTTGAGAGATCTGTAAGGTAAAACAATTAAAAAACATAAACCCACCACAAAAGAACCTTTCTTTTTATACCCTAAACAGAACATACAAACAACCAACGATGGAATCAGAATTTTCTTCTTCTTTCACTTTAATTCCACCACCATTATTTGACGAAATGAATTATCAGATGTGGGTTGACAAGATGGAAGCCTATCTTGATGCTAATGATTTATGGGCATCTATAGAGACAGAATACGAAGTACCTCAATTACCAGAAAATCCAACTATTGCTTAAATGAAAAATCATAAAGAGGAGAAGTTGAGAAAATCCAAATCAAGATCTGTCTTATTCACTATCGTATCCTTTGTTATTTTTAACAGAATAATGACATTAAAAATAACTCATGAGATCTGGAAATTTTTAAAGCAGGAGTATGAGGGATGTGAGAAGATTAAAGGGATGTAAGTGCTCAACCTGGTTCGAGAATTCGAAATATAAAAAATGAAGGAAGCAGACACCATTAAAGAATATGGAGATAGGCTTCTCTATATTGCCAATAAGGTCAAACTTCTTCGCACTGAATTCTCTGTCTCAATAATTGTTCAAAAATTCTTGTTGCCGTTCTCGAAAAGTTTGAAGCAACAATTACTTCTTTCAAAAACTCAAGAGATCTGTCAAGCATTACCTTGGCAGAATTATTAAATGTATTATAGGCTCAGGAACAAAGAAGACTCATAAGGCAAGAAGTTTTTGTAAAAGGAGCTTTGCTAGTCAAATCTCATAACAATTATGATGGCAAGAACAAGAAAAAAAATAGAACAACAAGAAGTCAGAAAAATGATACAACAACAATAATAACAGCAAATCTTCTCAAGACTTCCAACCTTATCCTCATTGTAAAAAAACGAATCATCCACCAAAAAAGTGCTAGTGGAGGCCAAATGCCAAATGCAACAAGTGTGGTCAGCTTGGGCACGTCGACAGGATATCTAAGTCACATCAACAACAAAGTGAAGCAAAGATTACAATTCAACAACTACGAAAAGAGCAACTTTTTGCGGTGTCTTGCTTTGCTATTACGAGCTCCGTAGGAAACTGGTTGATAGATAGTGGTTGTACAAATCACATAACGTATGACCAAGAACTATTTAGAGACCTTGACACAACCTTTATGTCTAAAGTCAAAATTTGTAATGGAACACATATAGCAGTCAACAGCAAAGGGACTATTGCACTTGAAAGTTTCACAGGTTTGAAACTCATATCTAATGTTTTATATGTTCCTAAGATTAATCAAAACTTGTTAAGTGTTGGTAAACTCCTAGAAAAGGGTTACAAAGTTTTCTTTGAAGACAAAAATCGAACGATCAAAGATGAAAACGGAAGAGAGTTATTCAAGATACGAATGAAAGGCAAAAGCTTTGCCTTAAAATTGATAGAAGAAGAGCAGGCTGTGGTGTACAAGGAAGAAAATTATGCAATGCTTTGGCACAAAAGGTTGGGGCATTTTCATTATGATGCTTTGCTATATATGAAAAAGAATAATCTTGTGGAAGGTTTACCTAATTTTGAAGATGAGTTACCTATATACATAGCATGTCAATATGGCAAGCAAATAAGGTTATCCTTTCTAGAAAACAAAGTTTGGAGAGCATCATACAAGTTGCAATTGATGCATACAGATGTGGGAGGACCTCAGAAAGCACCATCATTGAATGGCAATAAGGAGGACCTCAGAAAACACCATCATTGAATGGTAGTAAGTATTATATTACTTTCATTGATGATTATACTCAAATGTGTTAGAATTATTTCATGAAACAGAAAACTGAGGTTGCTGACATATTTTTCAAGTTTAAAACTCGGGTTGAAACACAAAGTGGAAGAAAAATACAAATCATCAGGTTTGATAATGAAACTGAATATACATCCACAAAATTCAACAAATTTGTGAAGATGCAAGTATAGAGCACCAATTGATAACACCTTACACCCTGCAACAAAACAGGGTCGTGGAAAGAAAAAACAAAACAATAATGGAGATAACAAAATGCTTATACTTCACGAAAAAGACTTGCCAAAAAGGTTCTGGGAAGAAGCTGCAAACATAACAGTATTCTTGTTAAATAGACTGCCATCAAAAGCTCTTCTAAGCATAACTCCATTTGAAGCTTGATAAGGCTTCAAATCGAAATTGCTAAATCTGAAACTTTTGGTTGTTTTTTGTTTCTCTTATATTCCACAGGTTAAGAGAGACAAGTTGGATAAAAAATCAGAACCAGGAATTTTTGTAGGCTACAACCCAATAACAAAAGCTTATAGAATTTATTTTCCGCAATACAACAAAGTGATTGTCAGTAGAGATGTACAATTCTTTGATTTAGAGAAGTGGTGCAACAAAAATGAAAAGCAACCAAACATTGACAATGAGAGTGATGATGATGTGGATGATCAACTAGTTAGAGGAACCAAACCACTCTCTGAAATATATCAGAGGTGTAACGTTGTTGTAATGAAACTAGAATATTACAAAGAATCTGCAATTGATTAGAAATGGATAGTTAGAATCAAGGAGGAGCTCAACATGATCGAAAAAATTAAACTTAGGAGCTGGTGGATAGACCTAAAGACGAAAAAGCCATAGGAGTTAATTGGTTTTATAGAACCAAACTTAATTCTGATGGTTCTGTAAATAAGCTTAAGGCGAGGCTCATTATTTAGGGTAGATTACTCCGAAACATTTTCCCTAGTAGCTAGATTGGACACCATAAGGTTATTGTTGACTCTTGTTGCACAAAAAGGTTAGATAATATACCAAATGGATGTCATGTCGGCATTCTTGAATGGATACTTAGAGGAAGAGATTTATGTAGAGCAACCTGAAGGTTTTTCAGTTCAAGGACAAGAAGAGAACGTCTATCAACTAAAAAAAGCCTTATACAGTTTAAAATAATCTTCAAGGTCTTGGTATAGCAGAATTAATGCTCACTTGATAAGTATAGGCTTTGAAAAGAGTCTAAGTGAATTTACTCTATATATCAAGAAGGTTGATAATGAAATGCTTGTTATGTCCTTGTATATTGATGACTTACTTATCACAAGAAGCACTAAGGAGCTAATTGATGAGTTTAAAGAAAGGATGAAAGATGCTTTTGAAATAACTGATCTTGGAAGAATGTCATTCTTCCTTGGTTTGCAGGTGCAGCAAAATGGGACTGAGATCTTTGTAAGTCAAACAAAGTATGAAAAGGAAATTCTCAAAAAATTCAAGATGGCGGAATGAAAGTCAACTAGAACTCTAATGAATCAAAAGGAGAAGTTCGGCAAATAAGATGGAGCTGAGAAAGTCAATGAAAGGTTGTACAGAAGCTTAATAAGCTATTTGATGTATTTAACTGCAACTAGGCCAGACATTATGCAAGTTTTAAGTTTGTTTTCTCGATATATGCACTGTGTAAGTGAAATTCACTTTCAAGAAGCAAAAAGAATCCTCAGATATGTTAAAGGCACAATTGACTATAGAGTGATTTTCAAACAGGTCAAAAATTTCAGTCTTTGTGGTTTTTCTAACAGTGATTGGGTTGGAAGCATTGATGATATGTGAAGCAATTAAGGTTATTGTTTCGGCTTTGGTTCTTGAATTTTCTCATGGTGTTCAAAAAAAACAAGAAGTCATAGTATAATCAACGACAGAAGCAGAATATATAGCAGCTGTATTGGCTGCGAATCAGGCTATTAGGTTTAGAAAACTCATGACTAATTTGCACATGGAGCAAAAGAAGAGTACATATGTAACATCCCCTCACCAATTGCCATGAATAGGAGTGTATAAGTGTATAGTGACATATGCATGCATTCATATA